>CM076403.1:31401960-31679460 GCA_038363315.1 Mugilogobius chulae
TAGCCTCTTAGACAAAATTACACTAAAATTCAGGAATGAATTTATAGTAAAAACTTAAACCTGCTGTTCACATGCAAAAACATGTAAGAAAAGACAAAAGAGACAATTAAATTGTTGTCAGTTAAATCAAACTGAAAACAACTAAAGCAATCTGCACAAGCAGTAAATAAAGTACTTTGCCAGAACAAACCAGTATGGCACAGTCATTTACAGGTAACAAGGCTCTAAACTGCCTCCAAAACCCTGAAAACTCTTAGTGCTCATCGAGCATTAATGTAAATAAACATGAAACGTACAACCTAGTTTATGTTTAAATAGACACAAAATGAGTTTATAGTTAAGTCCTTACAGACATTTGGACAAAAACTTAAACTAACAAAACAGTGTCTCATCAGTGTTACTCCAGCAAACACTGAACTAACAACAACAATCCCTTCTCCCACCACAGGGGGGAGCCGTTTAAACCTCTGACTAACTCTTGTCCAAAGTTTAAACTAATCCCTATGCATGCTTTTCTCTTTACTAAGGCCACTGTTTTCAATATGACAACACAGAGCCCTGGATCACAGAGCTCATCTCAGTCATAAAACAGTCAACACTTAAAAATTTACTCAAAAATGTTTAATTTCTGAAATACTCTGGATAATTTTTTGCAAAATTGCTCTGTTAATGTAAATCTCATGGTTAATGCGCTCATAACCTTAGTGTTTAACTTCAGAGTTTTGGACTGCCTTGGTAAAAATGTGACATTGTTCAACAGCTGTTTCAGATTTATCAAAATCAAATTTGATAACTCCATAACCCTCTTGACATGCATAGCTTTTACTCTTTCACAGCAAAATCTAGCTCAAGGCTAACAGCAATTTAGCCAGAGTCGACTGAACAAATAGATTTTAGCTCATAGCAGTAGCTTAGCTCCAGCTATTAGCAGCTATCTTAGCTTCAGCCACCCACAACCTGTCTAGACAGATGAGCTTAGCATTAGCTATTAGCTTTAGCCAATAGCTTAGCATTAGCATTTTCCCTTTCAAATAAATTTCGACAAAACTTAGATTTTGTGAATTTATTTAACCACCTCACTTAAGACTTAGCATCATTAGTCTTTATGTAGCCTACACAGCTTACAGCTCAGGCACATTTAGCTTAGAAGTGCTACACAGTTAGAGCAGAACCAGCCAACTGTGTGACAGCAAACCCTGCATCGTCATCATCGATCATCTGTGCCAAGCACATGCCAACCTCAGCTCTAATGACAGAAGATGGCATGCAGGGGGGACATGTAGTGAAACATTCACTGCACATCTGATCATCTGACAACTTTCAGCATTCTGCCACTTGTGGATCGATCCTCTGCAAGAAGGAGAAGACACTGATGCAGCTACCCCTCACCCACCAGGAATGCATTTCCTGTGTTGAGTTTGACGGATGACCAAAGCACCACCAGCACCCAAACCAACTAAAGACTGACAATGTGTTTGGGAGAAAGACTAATTCAGAACTGTTTTTTTTACAGGATGAATTGCTTGTACAAAGTGTGACAATGTCAATAATGTGTATATATGCTGTACATGTGTGCCTTATATGAAGTACTCAGACTTTGATTTGAAAGCTGAAGCAAAATGGAGACCTGTGGACATCAGATCTCACACAAATGCACATCCCCCCAAGGTGCTCTAATCACAGACATACCCCAGAGCATCACAAGCATCCCCCGCCAAAGTGGGTTGGACTTATGCTAAGCCCAACACCCAAGCCAACACTCAGATCACGCTCTTCAAGTTTCTGCAGCCGCTCGGACAAGTTCTCTCAATGGAGAAGTGGTGAACATGTGCATCCTGAGACTATAGGCCGAGGCCTGGTCTCGATGCAGGAAATGGAGCACTAGACTTTGGGCGCCTCTGGATCAGATCTTTTGGGGACTTCTTGTAAGCCACACACAAGAGCCACCATGATCCATTAAGCCAAAACTCTTCTTTTTGAGAACTTTCAGAATTTTCAGCCTCAACTCAGAGATGGAAAGACAAAGACTTTTTTGGGCCCACGCCCTAACTTCATCTCTCTCCACATTTTCGGATGTGAACATTGCTTAAGGCAGAACCAACGCAAACGGACATTTTTGCAACTTCAACCACGGTCTTCCCTGCACCGCAGCTCAGCTCCTCTTCCCACAGCGCGACCTCTACAGAGACAAAAGGAGAAGGACGTCCACCATCTTGAACTGGTCGTATAAACTCACATGGGCTGGTACAGACACAGTTAATGCAAAATAGATTTAGATAAACAGTCTAGACTCATTGTGCATTATTGGAAACTCATCTGCATACTTATTTAAACACTGTATGTCATTTTCTGGTCAATAAATCATCATAAACCATAACTTGTTTTGGTAAAGTGCATGATTAATTTTCAGAATGGAGTCCCTGGAAATGTGAAAAGATCTTACAACCTTCAGATTAGACTAATTAATTAATTAATCAATAAATTGTTAATTAATTAAAATATTTGGTATTAGAATCAACTTTTTCTCACTTTGGTGAGTGGTGCCCCGAATAATCAATCTCTATTATGATTCTATTTATCAAATTACTACATATTTGGTGCTTCCGTTGTGAGGCCAATGCCAAATATTGTAGTAATAAACAAAATCACTACACAGTGCAGTTCCAAAGTGAACAAGACCGTTAGAACACCATGTGCCACAGTGGGACGACAGGAGTAGATTGTAGTTGTGTCCTTGGGCAAGACACTTAACCCACACTGCCTCAGTGTCTGCGTACACTGGGTGAGTGGATGCTAGATTGTAAAGCGCTTTGAGTGCCTGGAATGGTAGAAAAGCGCTATATAAATAGACCATTTTTTTTTTTTACAAAATGTATGAACCACCTGTAGAGCAAAGAACTTTTTTCATGTTGAAAGTGGTGCAAAATTCCTCAAAAGAATAAATCAAAATTGTCTGAGTGAACAAGCCGACCTGGTTAAACTAGACTGGATTAAACCAGGATTTACCATTTAGATAGTGTAGCTCTACCAATTACAGAAAACGGCTTTGTATAACACTGTAGAAAATCTACACATTAATTATCATAAATAAGCATGAACAATTACTTAATAATGAACCAGGTGTATATTATGAATGCTTTAATTCAATTAAGTTCATCTTTCTAGTCTTTAGCTTCAAGTCCAAGTCAAGCTGTTTAAGATCAACATTTCATATTTCAAAGCTCAAAACTTGAAAAAGCAGAAAGAATATCCCTTGTTTAAGACCCATTGATTTGCCTAACTAAATATGTTAGATATTGCCAATTTTGTGTAACAGCATTTGTCACATTTTGTCACTTTGTTATTTTGCTTTACATTAGGCAAAACAGAACTCATCTTGCATCATTATTCCGGATTCAAGGTTCATTTAAAAAAAAAAAAGAAAGTACACAAAAATGCCTATCTTTTTGTTTGTTTTGTTTTTGAAGAGAACCATACCGATGTTGCCACATTTTTGACTGATAACAGACTGCACAAGTATATTTGTGAGAGACACAAAAGAATTTAATTTTCAGACTTATTCAGCCTGCAAATGTACATAAGAGTTCTTAGTAGAGCTTTAGTAACTTTATTAGGACACTTGGCAGAATAATTACATCCTCAGAATCTTTTCTGTCTTGGTATTTTGATGAGATGAGGCCATTGAGGGAGTTTTTATTCGGGTTAACGGCTAAGATCATGTCTGTTAAAAAGCTAAGAAGTTAAGTTTTGGTCAGTGTTTTGGAGTTGGGTGAGTCCCACTGAGACTGGAACCTGAAATGAGGCAGCAACTTACATTACATGGTATACAGTAGCCTATTCATTTCAGTGAGATCGAATTGTCTCATGGTAAACTCCATTTACTTTCCACATTTGGACTAAAGCTTTACATGTTTTACACATTTCCTTTGAAGCTTGACGTCGCCACATGGTCTGCACTCTCTCTCTCTCTCTCTCTCTCTCTCTCTCTCTCTCTCTCTCTCTCTCTCTTGTCACTTCTTAAATCACTCTCCTGTCTATCACTCCATCACTCGTTCGTTCTACCGTAAATAGGCCGCGCTTACATTCACCTCCAAAAGGACCCCCCCCCCCCTCTCTCTCTCTCTCTCCCTCTCTCTCTCTCTCTCCCTCTCCCTCTCCCTCCCCTCCCTCTCTCTCTCTCCTTCCAGGATCAGGTCGACTTAGAGGTGTCACACAGCTCTGAGGGGCTCACCTCTCTGCTCAGGGCCTCTCCAGCCAACACTTATTCCACATCCTGCACCTTTGATCTCCCTCACTCACTCTCCTGTCACATGTGTGTACTTGTGTGTGAATGTGAAGGAAGGTAAATGGATTTGAAGTACATGAGAGCATTTTACATTTTATTGCGCTTCAAGACTGTAATTTTACTGACTATTCACAACTGATGCAGTGGTGAATTTCTTGCTAATTGATCTCTGTTTATATAGTGGTTTTCCACATTTTCAAAGCACTCAAAGCACTTCAATTACTCTTCTAATGTACACAGACAATTGCACAAGGTTGGCTTAGTGTCTTGCCCAAGGACACAACAGCATTTGACTTAAGCCGTCCCAGTGTGGCACCTGGTGTTCCAGCTGCTCTTGCGATCTTACTCCAAAACATAAGACATCAGGTGCAGTTAATTATCTTTTTAGGATCTTGTAAAATCATGTATTGTAAGTCTTGTGGGTTCCGCCCTGTATTGAAAGATTTACAGCAGGACTATTCGGTTATATTTTTCTGTGGGCCATTTTCTGCGGGCCATGGCTTTTGGCCGACAGGTACGTAGGGATGCATAAACTTAGAGAAAGAACAAGGGACTTCGCACATCAATGTGATGCGTTGGATCAAGTGGGAGCAGCCCAATGCTTAAGAACATCTGTGCGGGATCTGTTTTGTTCTTACGTAGGGATGCATAACATATCCCCAACACTAGATTTGTTGGCATGACATTGGCATTCTGCAAGACTAAACTAGTGCACAAGTAGATAAAAGCTTTGAAGAAAGACTAAATCCAATGTAAAACCAGGAGCATGGTCTAGACTGGTGCCAAGTCCAAAGTAAAACAGGAAAATATGACTTGAAAGTGCAACCCCAAAAAAAAAAAAAAAAAAAAAAAACAGCAGCAAAAATACTGTATATATATTACACCCTTCAAAATTCATAAAATACTTTGAAAAGGAAGCTCAAAATTGCTAATAGAAGGGGATCTGGTAACTCTAAGACTGAGTCTGTATGCCTGCTCAAAAGTATCTGTATTTGAGCAACCACATGCATTAAATAAAGAAATGGGTAATCACAATATGATTTCATCAACAAAGCAAAGTGTCACATTTTTATCACAATGTTGCCCAGATCTACAGTTTAATCCTGTCTCAGATACAAAGAGACAAAAAGACTAGTTTTGCTGTAACAGTTTCAGGAGTAAGTATTGATTCAGTCCAAACCAGCAGGACTCTTTCTCTTCTGTGTGTCAGTGGGAGAAACAGTGCTGGATTCTACATTTTGTCCATGTGTTTCCAGGTGAGCCGTGTGCCTCCACGCTGCTTCTGTCAGGAATGCCCTGCTCCTAATCTGCCCCAGCTGCGCTAACAGGCAGGATTAGAGACAGCCTAATCTATGCTGATGGCTTCTGATGTTTGATGGCTTGTATTAACGCGAGAATGTGGGTTAAGGACTTTTTTCTTTTTCCTCCTCGGCTCCTCTCTCTCTCTTTGCTTTTGCTTTAGCGTCTGTCCTGAGGCGATTTGCTTTGTAGCGCGGCTTTTGCGCGGCACACACGACATGCCACACTTGATCATCTCTGGGACTTGAGACGTGGTTCCCATTTTTCTGTCTCTGCGGGCAGATGTGGAGTCTTTCAAGCTGGCTGATTGAGAAAAGCTGGCACCGAACCACATCTGCAACTGCTCACTTGTTTGGTGAGCGCTGGACTGATGGTGCCACGTTAGCTTAGCGTCTGTCCTCTGCATTTGACCCAGCAGTTATTATCGCCGAGATCTGTCAGGATCTTTCTCCCAGACTGGAAAATCTTGTAGAAGATTAACTTGTTCTGTTAAAGCTCCATGCATATTTTCCTAAACATTATCTTTGCAAAGTGTATTTTAGCAGCAGTCATGTAAGTCATTGTGTAATGTTTGGAATAAACACATTTCTCACTGAATAGAAGAGCTCAGCACCTAATGTTAAACCAGTTGAGATTTTAAAATACTAAGGACTGAATTTATAAGCATTTATTAAAACATGTCTGGAGAATACATGTGGTAAATACAATATACTGAGCTGTAGTGTGACCCAGCAGTTATTGAGTTGATCTATGGCTCTTGTTTACCTTTTACTATTGGGTAATGTATTCATGGCAAATTTCCATAGTAACCGTTGTTTGTTGATGTTCTGTCAAGAGCTGTAATGCCTCAGTAGATGCGATCCGGATGAATAGATGTAATATTTGTGAGTTCACAAACTCCCCTGTCGTACGATTTGAGTCAGGCCCAATCCTAGCACAGCTTTGTGATTTGGGCAGAAACTAAAGGTGCACCACCTGAAACGAGACTCTAGCTGCATCTGATGGCCAGTTCCACATTGATGCAAAATTGCCCAGTTTATAATATGAATGCAAAAATGTGGAAATAAAGACAATTTTAATTAGGCATCAAATGCAAACCTTAGCCAAAAAAAGATTGATTTGTCACGTTAAGCCATGTTTAGTTTAGTTTAGTTTACTTTATTTGTCTCCCATTGGGAGAAACTTCTTTGAAACAGAGGTGTGAGCTGCTCAAGATAAAACACATACACAAAACAATTACAACATAACACCAAGATCACAATAAGAAATATACAGTGGTTACAAAAGTCTTCTCTTCCTTTGACTGGTCTCCATTTCCTTATTGACCAATTTCACAGACACAGGTACGAAAGAATTCTTGTATCTGTTGTGCTTGCACAAAAAAGTGCATCAATGAAAATTCAGGGTTTAAGATGTGTGTTGGGTCCCTGCACAGCTACAAAGATGACTACTACTACCATGATTTTCACAACAAAAAAGCGCCCTGTACAGAACTATATTCTATTTAGAACTATAGAATATTGTTCTAAATGTTTAAAACATGTCTCAGAATGATCAGTGTTTAATTGTACAAATATTACAAACAGTTATTAGATTTCCCTGGTCATGTAAATGCACTGACTGTATTTATCTTGTCATAATTTAAGTGTTTTTAATGATAGGCATTGGCAATGCCTATCATTAAAAATGAAGGCATTGTTTTGTTTAACATCCAGCAGATCAGTTTGAGAACTAACCTAAACACACAAAGAAGCACAAAAGAAAATAGAGACTCCACAGCCATTTTTACATCGCATCGCATTTGTTGGAAAAGAGCCAAGAAAGCAAAACGAGAGAAGAGTTTATTTGTATTGGTGCATGCTTTCAGTCACGTTTAGTCACTTTTGCTCTGTGTCATGAGCAGCTCTAAACAGTGTGAGGAAGGTAAAGTTGTGACCATATGAATCACAAATGGACAAGTGAATAAGGCAAAGGAAGACAGAAACTTTTATTCGTATCCGTATGTGTCACTGCACAGACTTTTTCTAACTTAAAAAAAACAGGTTGTGATAGAGTCTGACATAAACACTTGATAACTCAGTGTCTTTCTGTGATACAAACATGTTTGGTGTTGTTTTCCCATCATTCTGCTGCTGTTAGAAAGCTTAAACATTTCCACCTGCCTCTCCATCCACCAGTCCATGTGACATCTGAAGCCACTCCTCCTGTCCTTTGGGTTGTTTGTCTCGGTTTGTCTATGGCAATGGTTTTAAACAAATCTCCGAGTACCAAATGTTCCTGGTTCCACCCATGAACTGAGGCCGAGCAGGCATTTCCAAGAATAGTGTCTTATTTTGCACCATCGACTCTGGTGTGGCGCTGGTGATGTGGCGTGTTGCTTAAGGGCACGTGCAGCTCTGGTCAATGCAATGGAATTCTTCAGCTTTTCCAAACTCTCAGCTTGATTTGAGTCCCTGAGACCGACTTGTCAGCCTTGATCATGTTGATTACAGAATGTTAAAGATCTCCGGTGTTTATGGATGACGCTCATAAAAATGCAATCCATGTTCCTCGTGGCTGATTTATTTGACAGTGCATGCTTTATCACATCATTTATATTTACTCACTCGCTCACATTGAACTGCAGTGTGTCTGTCACAAGTCTTCACGCTCCTGCACGTGTGTGTGTGTGTTCTATATTTAAATAAACACAGTGTTAGTATGAAGCAGGCTCAAAGCTGCATGTTTGACACGACACGGTGAAAGGGGTGACCTTCCTCGCCTCGTGTCGAACCCAGGAGTCTGTTGTCATGGGGACAGCAGTGATTGACAGGTTCTGTGTTGTGGGAAGACAGGCTGTCCTCCATTATCAGAGTGATCCTCTTGGTTTCCTTTTGGGGGTGAACAAGTACAGTACATTGTTTCAAAAAGCCCTCCAGCGCTGCCCCTGGATTTTTACAGGTATTTGGCCTGAGACTCCTCCAGGATACGAGCAACCACCTTTAGAATTGTACAAAACCGTCATGTTTTGTTGAAATTGTAGGAAATACATTGACATTGTAATGTGGGATATGTGAAAACAGCAGAACTGTTCTCTGCAGTGCAGTGGTTTCAGATGAATGAGTGTGCTGTATTTAAAGGTGACATTGATTTTGGCCTGTGTGGATCTCTTCAGACAGATGTTAACAAAGTCTAGAGGCACAATGACTTTTCTGAAGTAAGCGTCTGGTTCAGACTCCAGCGGTCCCTCCTGTGAGATCAATAGTCATCAGAGTCCATCCCCACGCTGCCCCTCCATTAATAACACACTGAGTGGCCCGACCAACTGTTTTTGTCCAGCTCTGCACAGAGCACAGTCTGCTGCTCACACCGGCTGGAGTCCGGCTCTGTCTGGGATTAAACACAATTACTTGTGTCTACTATATGACTAAAACATGTATTAATATTTATTTTAACAGACTGTCTGTAAGTTTATGACAGTACTTCATGTCTCTGATGCTTGAGTGCATTATTGCCGAATGTTTGAGCCTGAGCAGCACTTTGTGTGTAAAGTGTGTGGCGGTGCAGCGTCCTGTCTGCTCTATGGATTATTTGTGTGGCTGCTGCATTGCAGTGTGACTTCCTGCTGTAGTGGTGCTGTGTGTCATTGAGAGTGATGAAGAGGAGACAGGAGGGATGAAGAGCAGGCTGAGGAGTGGCCTCTGGTTAAGGAGCAGTTCATCACCATACGCACACCATCTGCCCCACACACCTGTGTGCCACCCACACCAGTCACTACACCCACTACAGTCATTTACTGCCAATTAGGGAGGCTTTCTACTGCCCAGACCTGCCTGTGCCTGTGGACAGGGACGGATTAAAAGAGTTGAAATTGGACAAAAATCATCTTTATCACCATGGCAACCTCGTTCAGTGTAGTCGGGCCGGACGTGCTTCTGACTCACTACAGTAGAGCTGCAGAAATATGCCCCGTTCAACCTGCCACATTAAATAGGTTAACTAATGGTTATGGAAGAAGGAAAACTCATATCTTATTACATTTTCTTGTTAAGCCTAATTTAAATTCCTTTTGCAGTTCTACAGAGAAATCTAACATTTCAAATGGATAGGCTCCTTTGACAAGAAGATTTTGATACGGCTAATTATCTCTGCGCTGGGCTTCATTTGCTTTGAGTCGCCCTCACAGGTGAGCTGGCTGAATAAGTTAAGGGCATAAAAACAGTCCGCTGCTAAATTGGTATGCACGCTCTGAATTGGGCAGGGAGAAGGTCACTGGGACAATCTGATGGGCCTTTTAGACGGTGGCAGCTGTGAGAGGAGTGCTGACAGCGAGGTGAGAGGGGAGCATGGAGCTCAGAGCTGGAGTGTCAGGAAGTCTGGACACATGGCACAGTGTTCTCACTGTGACACCCTGTAGTGTGATAACCTTAAATTCACATAACAAACACACTAACATCCGTCCCAGGGCAGGCTGCGGGCCATGGGCTCTGACGGAGGGGGAGTTAATCACCCATGTCCCTGGCCTTTAGCTGCTCTCATTAGCGCTGAGCGCTGGAGCTGTACCCGATCCATTAGCGACGCTGCCGGTAATGACACTTCAGCAGCACCACGGGCCCACGGCCAACAACCACCGAGTCCTACCTCCTCCTCCACTGTCACTGGTGGGAGAGTCCAGCCTCTGTCACTGCTGCTGCTGCGACCTGTGGCTTTGTCACATCAGAACAAACCACAGAAGGATGGCCTGTTCTTCCATTAGACTTTAGTGAACAGCTTTATCTGATCCACATCCTCTGCACATGGAGGACATGTCCAAGCACAGCCTGATCACTAGTGTTGATTAAAAAGAGCGGCATCAGTCTGTCCTCAGACACTGTGGAGCTGTGTAATCAGACCTGTGTCACATGTGTGAAATGGCCATTGCAGAGAGAGCCGTGGTTAAACGCGGGGGCAGCCATGACTAAAGAGTGAAGCCACAGGCACAGACCTCTTCTCCTCTGCTCTGTCCTCTCCTCTGCGCTCTGCTCACTTTCTCTTCTTTTTTCTCTCTTGCCTGGGCTGTGACACGCTGCATTTGCTGCGTGTGGTAGAACAGCAGGACAAGTCTTCCTCCTCTTCCTCCTGTCTGCTCTCACTGGAAGTCTTCTGTTCTCTGGCTGGTGCAGTCGTATTCTTCTAGCCCCCTCTAAAGGACACTTGTGGCATAGCAGGAGTTTAGCTTCAGGTATACTGTTATATTCAAGCACTGGTATAACTGATCATTGCTTTTGTGTTTCAGTACATGACTGCTGCAGCGGCTGCGGCGCCTATGCAAGGGACCTACATCCCCCAGTACACTCCTGTGCCTCCTACAGCCGTCCCTGTCGAGGTGAGACAACCTGCTAACACAACACAGTCATATCACACTTCAGTTATTATGATGTTCAGTATTATTCTATCTTTTGAGCATATGGATTCATGGATGAATATTGTCCTGCAGCATGACATTTCTTTTCATAAGTCACACTGTACAAGAAGCTCATTATGCAGGTGGGGACATCATGAATATTATACTGAATGTTCTCTACACCTGCTTCTCCGAATAAGCTCTGCCATAGGAAAAGTAGTAATAAAGACACATTTAGCTTAGGCTATTATTATGATAAGAACAAAAACTCAGGACCTTGAACCACCTTTACTTTTGCTAATGTCTGCTTCCTGTCTCCCTCAAAGTTTCTTTCAATTTCTTGCGCTTTAGGCTTCCTATAAATAGACAGATCTCATTGGACTTTCTCATCTCATGCTAAAACTGAAGATCCATTGAGGTGGTGAGTAAGAAAGATGGCACTGAGAGCAGAGCCAGATGAGGTGAAAGTTTGATTTGGGAAAAAAACATTTAAAGTTGGGAGCAGACTTTGTCACTTTCTCAGCGTGTGTCTGGGCCGGTGGCACTTTTTAAGCAGTGTCTCGTGTTGATCATTCCTCACTCGGGACGCTGGGTGAGGCTGTCTCCGTCTGACAGGACTCTCCTCTCAGATGGACTATCAGTGGTGCGGCGGGCGACAGGGGCTGAAGTGAGACACAGAGCCGGGGGGACTGTCTCGCTCCTGTCCGGGCCGCTCCGTTCCCAAACACACTTATCCCAGTGCAGGCTTTGACAGTTCCCCCTGACAGAGCCATTAGTCGCAGCATCTATCTCGCCCCTCGCAGTGACGGAGGAGAGGGATGCAGACAGGAAGTAGCCCAGGGCATTTCCTCACCTGTTTTTGTCCTGAGCCTCAAACGCAGCAGCGGCAGAGTGGTGAACATCAGAGCAGAACCAGGTCCCGAGGCTGATGAATGGACACAATGCACTATCCTTGAGAGCTTGTTAGAGGTGATTGAAATACAGGCGATCAGTGATGGAAGACTCATGCACTAGAGGGCAAAGGACTTTTTCAATTTCAACTTTTACTATCTCATTTTCAAGGACTGAGTTTGCAAATGTGAAAACTTAACTGTGTTTTTAAAGGGGACATACTGTATTATGCTAAGTCAACCTTCACAAGTGAAGACTCTGGCTCAGAGCTTTACATGGGCCAAGATACAGTAAAACTGCCCGTTTTCAGAATTAGCACTTTTCTGAGTAGTTTTAACAGTACTGGGACACAGGACTGGGTTTAAAAGATTGGTAGTTATGTCCCCAATACCTACCCAAATCCACAAAACCTTGTTTTAAAATCTGAAGCCATTCTAGGTACAGCCTTGCAAATGCTTGAGTACCCTGAGAACATTAAGCACACACAGTAATTGTTCTGTATTTGAGTATAATATTCTCATCACTGATTGGCTGTGTGACAGGGACTTATTCCTCTGTCTGGATCCTGTTTCAAAAGACTAACTTCAGTTGTGTTGTAGTAATAATAGTAACAATGCTTTGGATTCATACATAGCTCTTGTCATGACACCAAAACACGATTCACATTATGCATTATACAATAATTCCACACTCGATGGTGGTAAGCTACTATTGTAGCCACGGCTACCCTGAGACCATCACCAACCATTCATAGTAGAGACCTGCATCGAGCGGGAATTCCCGCGGGACCCACGGGACCCGTGAGCAAACCCTCGGGATCAGGCGGTTTTAACGTTGCCTCGGGCGGGAGCGGGCGGTCAGGCCAAAACACTTCGGGTCTCGACCGGACTCGCGCTCTCTCCGCAGTCTTAAAACTATCACGTAGCAAGGAAGATATACCGCTTTGTGCGCGCTGCTGGTCAACAAAGAGACGCACTGACACCTGCGAGGTGCAGACACGTAAACTCGTTGCTGTATTTCCTAGTCTAGCGTGCGTATCATCTGTGCGTCCTCGCGCCAGCAGCAGCCGCAGCGCGGGCGAAAGCTCTCCCAGAGGAATGAATGAAGGACTTGCATTAACGCACGGGGAGATGAAAATAATACACACAGAGTTTGGGCAAGTAAAGTGTTTGTTTAGCAGAAACTGGAGGTGTGAGGAGCTTTGTATTTCAGGTAAGAAATACACAGACACCATCGCTTTATGACTGAATGTGTCAAACGAACATAATTGTTCGCCTTGTTGCAGATTATTTAGGCTGGTGCCTAATCATTTTAAAACTAGATGCAGAGAGTTATGCAGAGTTTAGTTATTTGTGTCCATGTTGTTATGCCCTGCGGTCGCCACGCGAACTCCGTGTCACCAAAAAAAAAAAAAAAAAAAGTCGGGACCCAATGGGACTCGCGGGGGTTTCTCGGGCGGGCAGGCACATGAGGGCGTCGGGATCGGGCGGGAGCGGTCATGAAAATCTAGTCCTGTGCAGGTCTCTAATTCATAGTCACACCAGATTACTAGGCCTGCAAGGTCTGCAACCTTTAACTGCAAAAGAGCCAAATTTGCCAGCCAATTTAAAGCAAGTCAAAGTTGGAAAGAGCCACAACTATATTTAATCAAAAAATATATAAAACAATTAGGTGAACATACACATTTTTTTTTACAAAATTAAATTTGTATATAGTCACAAAACTTATTTCGATTGC
The DNA here is from genome assembly GCA_038363315.1 of Mugilogobius chulae. NCBI lineage: Eukaryota > Metazoa > Chordata > Actinopteri > Gobiiformes > Gobiidae > Mugilogobius > Mugilogobius chulae. Next base: position 31,415,535 of record CM076403.1, read on the forward strand.
AAGACTAATAAGTTTGTTTTACTTTTATATTATGCTATGCAGCTGTGCGTTTAGTCAATACATTTAGGAATGATCAGTATATACTGTATCCACTAATTTAAAACACATAATGTTTTTATTTAACCTTTATTTTAGCTGGAAGTCTCTTTAGTTAAATATTTTTTTCAAAAGAGATCTGGCCTAGAGGCACCACTGTACAATAATCTTTTTTTAAAATCTTCTCAATCAAATTTTAAAGAGCCGCACTGATGTCTTTAAAGACCCCTGTAGTAGGCAATGTGGGTGAATGTGGGTGTTACTCCTTTAGTCGTTCCACTGTGGCTTTCATCGATCGCCCATCCAAGCACTGTCCAGGCCCAATCTGCCTAGCTTCTGATATCAAAATAGTGGACCGAAAGCAGTCCGTTCCCTTTGTCCTTGTGCTAAGTGTGTCCTGTGTGTGTTTCCGTAGGGAGTGGTGACAGACTCTCCACAGACAGTGGCTCCCTCGTCACAGGAGGTGAGCGGACAACAGCAACAGATGCAGGTGGACTCTGACCACGTCTCGGCGTACTCCTACCAGTCCAAGTGAGTCCTGATCTGTGTTAGCAACAGCAGGACTACAGTTTGTTATTGTGGATGCTTAATAATGTCTAAAGACTGTACACTGTGACTATGACAGATGTATATGGCCACAAATGTTGAAATTGCCAATATGTATGTATTATTACTCTTTTTTTGTAGTCAGGATGATAATTCTCAAAGTGTCTTCAAAATTATTATTGATAGTGACCTGCACTTTTCATCTTATTCTGCCTTGCCCACTTTTCCTGGTTGTGCATTTCCTGTTTAGCTGTGGTTAGCCAGTTACTTTAGCCACAAACACCAAAAGTTGTAATAATCAGTGAAGTACATACACATGCTATACTTTCTTTGAAAGCTTAGGTTAGTTTAAGTCTCAGAGTTAGTTTTAAATGTCTTTATATCTATTTGAGAGCCGTGCATAAGACAAGCTAATTTGTTAGCTACCTTAATGAAGCTAAACAGGAAGTGTGCTGCTAAAAATTGGGTGGGACCTTTTAATACAAATTTTGAATGTAGCAAACAAAATGGATAAGCACAAATACAAGTGGCATAAGACATGTTGTTTATGTATAGTCTGGGCAATTATTTTTGGCCGAGGACCAGATTTAAATGCAGACGAGTGACGGCGGGCTGGATCACAGTAACAAATTTAACAATTTGCAAGATTGCAAAAAGAGAAAAATAATTTGCAACTGAATTTGAGTCATTTTGACTAGAGAAGATTTAATTGTGTTCATACTGTTGATACTATACACTTCAAAGCAGAGAGTTTGGCATCAAATAAAAAACGTTGCCTGAATAAATAATTTGCCAAGGTAAACTCAAACCAAAAAGTTAGGTCCTCGAACAAGTCTGAACAGTTTAAAGCAAAGAAAATAATTTATAGATGAACTGATTGTAAATTTGGCAAAATTTAAATTCAAAATGATAGAATCATGCCATTTTAACTTTTAGCTTCAGTTTTAAGTCATTCAAAAACAAATCTAAAGAGTTTTTTTCATAAGCGTGCTGAGACTGAGGGTCGCATCTGGCCCCAGGGCCGCAGTTTGCCCAAATCTGGTCTGGTGGATTAGGGTGTGTTATTGTAAGGTTTTAGGTCAATCTGGGTGTGAAAGACGTAGGTTCACCTATTGTAATAATGACACATATGGAGGTAATTTCACAACCCTTATCTAGAGACCATGTTGTAAAATTGGGCCAAAATCCATTTAAATGACACAAACGTTATGTTTTGTCAATTTATAATATCTTGTAATACTATAATACATGATTGTTTAAAGTCCTGGGAAACTGTCAGTTGTTTGTAAAATTGCCTTTGGATTTTGGTGCTTTTTGACAACTTCCTGTAAATTTCAACTTTTATTTGTAAGTTTCTTTCATACGTATTTCTAACATATTTACCACAAAATAAGGACAATCACAGTGAACTCAAAGTCAAAATTAAACAAATGTGGTAATAAGTCATGTTGGATTGAACTTTGGGTCATCCGCTGTGTAGTCCAAATGCAGAGCTAATATAATAAGACAGTAATGATTGCTAAGCGCAGGCTCTCGTGTTAGCGTAGCGTTAGCGGCCTTGTCAGAAGTGCTGCTCTGGCTGATTCTGGCCTCACCCGGCTCGTCAGCTGTCAGCACCATTGCTCTGCCGTGTTTGTAATATTGCTCTTTGATTACATCCTCCCGGCTCCTCGTTTCCTCACCCCTTTCTCTCTCTCTCTCCCCTCTTTCATCAGATAACGGCGGGCGAGCGAGTGGTCCTGTGACAGCGTTGCCTTGAGACAGAAGGTGGCTGCACTGTGAACGCGACGGAAAAAGAAGAAGAAGAAGAGAAAAAGATTGCTTCCAGATTGCCCAGGCACCAAAAAAAAAAAGAAAAAAAAAGAAAAAAAAAACCAACACAGATACTTTTTTTCATTTCCTACCTGGCCTACAAGAAAAAACACCAAACGCCGACACAAAAATGACGAAAAAGACGATTCTGTGGAAGGCGTAGAGACATGGGCACAGTGCAAGATAGTTTAGTCTGGAACCTGCCTGAAGGGCTGGGCTGAAGCTTGAAAAGTTTCTCAAAAAAAATCAACAACAACAAAAAAAACTGTTAAAAAAAATTACAAAAGAATAAAAAAATTCTAAAAAAAAAAAAGATTTTAAAAAAGAATGAATGCGCAGGTAGGTGATGAAGTTTATTTTGTAATTAAAACAGGAGTTCGAGACACACACACAGACGAGATTGTCTTCCTCAGATATTAAGCTACGTTTCTTTTCACTCTTTTTTATGTTTTTGTGTTCAATTTTAATTTTCTAGATATACTCAAAGGTGTTTTTTTTTTTTTCTTTTTTGAATCTTCATGGCCTTAATTTCAAGGGCGCTAGAAACTTTTTAACTCCGGAAGTCCGTTCACAGGACAAAATGGATTACACGATGAGTTTTGGACCGTACGGCGGAGTTCTCTACAGAAAAAAAAAAAAAAAGAAATCTATGACATAAGCTGTACAGATTTAATAGAGAGCTTTTTCTTTTAGAGGAAAACTTTGATAAATATGTCAGAGGTAAATATGTGTCTGTGTGGGAAAGGACTTTTTGGGGGGGAATCGAAGCTATCAAGAGATTTTTCACATGGACGGAAAAGAAAAACTGGCTGCACTGTGGATGCAGAGCTGAACTTTTTCTAAGACCATCCGTATGATTTCACAACTGTCGCTGTCGATGACATTAGTGCTTTTTATCTGCCACATTTCATCTTTTTTATGAGCTTTAAGATGTTTTTAGCCCGCTTTGCTTGTCACACTGCGTAACGTGAAAAAAAAGTGTCGAGAGCTTATAAAGGTGCACTGTGGAACTTTTCTGCAGGGAGTTTGTCTACACCAGCTTATCTACATTCAGATTTTAAGGCTATTTTATTGAATGCACTGCAGAAATTACCTGAATTAAGAATATTTTTTATTTAATAATATAGTAGTTTTATGCTAGATCAATAAGGATGTAATGTGGAATATTTCACTGGCTTTAAGACATTTCTGACTGAATACAAAGTCATTTAGTTTGAAATTATTTTAAATACAATGCTTAATTTATATTGTTTTGAATCTCAACATGAAATCACCAGTGTGACAAAGCTTAACATATCTTTTGTTGTTTTACCCAAAAGAAGAAAAAGACCAGCTTTTTATGAACTCTTATTTGAGAAACCAGCAACATAAAGTTCTTTAGGCATATATTTTAACAATCAAAAGACACTCAAATCAAAATAAATACTGTTTTATTTTAATGGTGGCACTTTATAATAACTACATCTTAATTAGTCTTAATAAACCCGCAATAAAGCATAAATAAAAACTTAATTAATTATGAAAATATGACAAATTACTGAATCAAAAAGTTTATTAAGACTTAGTAACTTTTCAATTACCAGAAGCCCTACCCTCAACATTTAACTCTAACCATAGCTCCTTAAAGAAGTAGTTACTAAGACTTAATTATTTGTTCATAAATAATTAAGTCTCTCTTCATGTTTTATTAAGGTTTTACTAAGGTTAATTAAGAAGTAGTCGACATAAAGTGGTACCATTTTAACTTATACACATTTTAAAGATTTTTTTCAGAGAGTACATTTTCTAATGAGATATGTTAAATAAATAAGTATATGAACCTCACCACAACATAAAATAATTTGTCTTAAAGCAGGAAGAAATATAGAGTTTGAAACATATTTAAACAAGTTAAATCATGGAAGTGCATTTTAATTAATCACATGTATTTGAATTAAGAATATCTTTGAAAAACAGATTTCAATCGCAGTTTTATATCAATAATAAATTAAAGAATGTAGATAATATTTTGAATTCAATTTATTATAACCTATTTGGAACAGAATTTTTTTTAATGTGGCAATTGATTATAAACACATCATTACTTTACAAGAGTTTATATTGCTAGGACAAAACAAAACAGCTAATATTCGATTACCTAAGTGTTCATTGCTTATCTCTTGACTGGTGAGTTTAATGCCATCCTAAAAAACATTGCAAACAAAGCAGTGCTGTATCCATGGAGACAAACGTGACTGACCCTTGTAGAGAAAAGTTACACACGTTGCACCTTTAAAACTCACTTGGATTTAAAAAACCCGGCAGTGAAACAAACAGTAGATAAAGAACAGTAGGAGCTTACGGTTTAAACCAATCAGCGCAAAAGCAATAGAAGAAATTGTTGACAATTTCTGTAGTCTTTCCTAGGTGTGGGTAATGCAGCCCGTGGACGGCGGCCATTTTTATACCAAAGATGAAGAGAACTGAACGCGTGGACTCCTGTTTGAGTTTCTCTTTGGTTTGTTCTGATGATGTTTGTGACGTTGTTGATGTTACTGTTGATATTGTTGTGGTTGTTGTTCTTGCTGTTGTCGTTGTTTTGTTTATTCTTTTGTTTTTTGGATTTGACCCCGACGGCCGGACCAGTCTCTCCTCCTGCTCCTCCTCTTCTTCTTCACTCTCACCAGGTTAAAGCTTCTCATTCAAGATCCTACAGGGGTTAAACAAGCTTATACGATGACTCATTTTGGTTGGTCCTGCTCTGCTCCGTGGTGGCCATCGATACGTTTCCTCCAGTCTTTAGTTTAGACTTGGACTAAAGACGCTGTGGACCCTGCTGCTTCTGAAACCTTTTTTTCCACTTCCATCAAACAAACCAGGTCATGGTTTCACCAGATGAGTGCTGTTTAATGTGCTTCAAAAGAAAATCAAAAAGAACCATATGTCACGTTTTAGCTGTGTCTGCACAAACTGGTTTAGTTTATACGTAGGCTTGTCATCTGAACAAAGTTTTAGAGGATCAAGACGTTTCCAGTTTTATCCAAATGTCTGTTTCAATTTGATGAAGGTAAAGTGAGAAGCTAGATTTTTGTACTGTTCTGACTTTTGCCTTTCCCACTTGGAGGAGCTAAATCCTGAGAATGCCCTCAAAACAAATTTCGGAATTGGCTCTATCTTCTAAAACTTTGCCCATGACACTAAAGCCTGTTCTACTGTGGATCAGTCCTTGACAAATGTAGGATAACACCAATTTATACCAACCTTTAATACATTTATTCTGTTGCACATCCAGATCAACTGACTTTAAAGGTGCACTATGTAACTTAATGGAGATGTTTTCAACCTTGTTTCTCTTCAATTGAATTTTTTATTGCACATTATGTTTTATGAAACACAATGAAGATGCCATAGCTTAATGCTGTGCTAATGAGGCATTCTTGTGGGAATATATGGTTCCTAATTGAAAAATGCACGTAAACACTTGCACAAGTCAGCAAAAGACATGTACGGACCCTAAACAGGGATTTTAAACTATTTCAGTTTGTTCTAGGACTGTGTTTAAGACTTACAAAATACTCTCATACAATACAAATATCCTTGCCACAGGTCTGGGGTCTCACTTATAAAACTTTGTGTAGAATAATTCCTACTGAAAGTGTACGTATGAACAAAACACACACTTTTTGTGCCACATCTCTGTAAACACAGAGGCCCAAAGTTATGATTTTTTGTATTAGTAGTTGGTAAATTTCTTTGTCATGTTATCTTTCTATAATTTACAAACTAACGTGGGAATGGATGTATGTAACATTTGTGTACTTGCACACGCTTTATAAATGAGACCTCTTTACTTGACCTGGACAGTAAATTATTATTATTTTAAACTGTATCCAGGTAGGTCGATTGAGAACACGTTCTTATTTACAACCACAACTTGGGTGCCATACTAGAAAGTAGACTGCAGCTTCTCCACCAAAAAAGAAAAGTTACATAGTGCATTCTTAATCACAACACAAAAGTATTTAATTTGATAATAGTCGAACTGACATGTGGCTAATATGGTTATAAACAAAGTGGCATACAATTACCTGATTCTATTTATATAAACAAAAGTAAACTTATAGCTAAATAAGTTTTCAGGCTTTAAGAATAAATACATAAATAAATAAATCAGACAATTACAAAGACTACACTGCACAAACCTACACAGTCTTGACATTGGCCAAAGCAAATGTATTGGCTGTATCACTGTGACAGCTCGAAATGATAATAATTTGCACTTGTCTGTTTTGCTATAGAAATAAACGGTGTAAGTAATGTACGCAGGTGAACGCAGACTAATCTCTGTGTAACCTTTTCACTCATGAGCAGTTCACATTTGTTTCTGCTGCCATTAAAGAGATGACAGTTGTTGTGGTGACTGTTGCGTGGAAATTATTGCTGCACTTTTGCGCGTTTAGAAATGTCTCGAGATTACGCAGATCGCCCCTTTGGCATTTTTACGGATCAGAAGCGAAAAGTTAGAACGTCCCCTTTACAAAGCTATACGATCTCAGAAATGCCTTGTACCTGTAGATTTTGACATTTCTGTTACAGCCATGTTCTCCCTGGAGTTCAGAACAGACTAACGCTAACAAGAGACAGTGCTGTTTTTTTTGTTTTGTTTCAGTACAAAGTCATTGTTCCCGTGCGATCGCAGAGGTCAGTGCACCAGTGGGGACTAACTAGCCTCCCTACCTGCCATAACAAGACAATGATATCAGCCCCCTTCATGACCCTTCTCTCTCTCTCTCAGTGTCACTTTACACACTTCTGGCACTCCCCATTGGGCGCGCAAACAACCCATCTAACATCATGTTCCAAAATGTTCCCTCGTCCCAATGACTCCATCTCCGAAAACTGTCCCTAGTTGAAAGAAATAGCTGGTGTGGGATACAAGACATTTTGAGCTCAACCATTAGAGCAGCCAGACTGTGTTGTAGAAGCACTGGTTCCTTTTTATTCATTGTTTACTGCATACAGTATCTGCAGTTGTTAAGCTTAATTCAATATTGTTTTATTCATCCTGTTTACAAGATCCATTTGAGCTTCAGAAAACCCTCTTGTTTAAAATTTCACAAAATTGATAAAATTACCGTACTGTTTGCACTATTGAAAGTACCTGAACAGAAAACGTACCAACTAGTTTTAAAAGACAAAAAGACTAGTTTTAAAAGGACAAAAAAGGGTACATGTATAGGCAGTGTATAGTAAGTCAGTGTAATGTAAAAAAAAAAAAAAAAAACTACAGGTGGAATTTAGCGACTTTGCTACAACCTGCCCAAGCATCTTTCTTCTTTTGTATTGGTCAGTATTTCATTGCACTGTTTATAATAAATAATTAATTAAGCTAAATCAAATAAGCTGAATCACATAAAGATGAATTTCCAAGTTTTTTTTTTTTATTATACTATACTGTACTTTTACCAGCAATCAGAGAGATACATGAGAGCAGATTTAAAATCCAGTAACAACACAAACTAAACATAAAGATACTTTTCTGGTGGGAGATTACATTTATGCATGATCTGTGTTTCAAACATCCCTGTTCATCTCATTTTATTTCACTCTGCAAAATGCACAAAAACTTTAAAATAACTCCATTTGTGATGCAGTCTTGCCCTGGGCAGTGATAGTTAAAGTGTGGAAACAAACTGCACTTCGTGCCTTCACAATTCCTTCTGAATGATCTAAGTGGAGCACAGAGCACAGGAAATGTGGCCTAATTTAGAAAAAGTGCTACACAACTTTAAAGCTATACTCTATGGTGCTAAGAAGGGTCTGTCTGTGGCTTGTGCCTTCATGTCGTTGTCGTATTGGTGTGACCAGCTGGCCACTGTTACTAGACTGGCCGCTAATTTACTGTACTGCAAACTGACCACCTGCCCACTCCCAGGCTCACAAAAGAACAGAGGGACTTTCTGAAGTGAGACGCTCTGTTCAGGCCATATGGGCATTTTTACATTGTTCCTCATTCTTAAGTCATCTTCCATTGAAGGTTAAGGGTCAGGTATTTAATTTCATTCAGGAGAAAACTTTATCGTTTGGTGTTAAATCCACAAACGTCTATAATTTTTATGTCAATATCTGCATTATTTCACCTCAGCAGCTGTTAACTTTTACAGAACGCTTTATGCTTTTATGCTTCACTGCAAACCATCTGGCTCCATATAACCTTCATCTATAGTGTCTTTTCTTACGTTTCATAAGTCTCTTTGATTGTGTGTATTTGCCACTACTGTTGACTCTAGATCAGGAGTGCCAAGCTGTTTTCCTTCTCAAGTCAAAATGTATTACACTGAAGCCAGCAGAGGGTCAAACCGTATTTGGTTTTGTAATTAAAATGTTTATTTGAAAAGAGATTAAATTTGCTTTTATTAACATGTTATAGGAGATTAATACTACAGATAGACCAAAATATAAGTCAGCCGATATTTCGATTTTTTTTTTTTTGTATCTTTCTTGATGCTATGAAATTAGTTTTTCTTGGGCCAAAATACAAACGAGCATCATTACATTGTGTGAAAGAGACGCATGTACTGTGTGAATAATAGTTTAGGTTGAAGATTATTTGGTCATACCATCTCACCCCAGCTATGCTATGACTAAGATAAGAAAATTGACCTCCGAAAATGGACTTGAAAATTGACCATTGAGATCAGTATCGGCTGACACATTTTTGAAATATTGATATTGGCATCAGCCAAAAAAAACATATTGCTTGATCTCTAATTTAAAAAACTAATTTTGTGTCCTTCTTCCAAGCGCTGAGGTCACATGTTCAGTCCCATTTTAATTCACATTGCTTAATTTATCATTTTGTGGTTTTTGGCATGTTTGTGAATCTTTTGCTTACGTCTTTTACAGACTCCCCTCTAGTGTCAATTGAATGTACTTTGGTGCATGGAATTGTTCATCAAACAAACAAATATTCAGCTAATTTCTCTTCATTTGTAAGACTTTAACTCATATAAGGCTAAAATATTGATCTTTTAAGCGTTTTAAACAATTGAATTTTCACTTTTAAATCCATTTATAGCAAACAAGTATGGACCCAAAGCTAATCCTTGAGGGATTCAACCTCTACGTTAAACTGTCTATTTTAACTTTTTACATGGACATACAAAGCGTAGCATTTTTCCTATATAAAATGTATAATGCACACTATCTCCTTGATTATTTTTGTTTGTGTCAGTCAAGTTTTTGCATGAACTTTGCAAGTTGAGTAAGCTATCATTTTGGGGTAATTCGATGGTCAGTATCTATCTAAAATTTCTCAATAATGTAATGAATCATTGATTTTTTTTTTTTATAGACCAACAACAACATGTGTAGTTGGCAGCACAAGTTAATGTTATGATACACTTCACAGCATGAAGCTACCACACTAAGCTGTTTTTAAAAAGGTGCTGAAACATCAGTTAATTCCAATGAGGTGAAAGCTAGTTCCTGGGACTATTGCGGCTTCTATTACACTCGACATTTAGAAACTAATAGCACTCCTAATGCTAGTTTCACATAAAAAGCTTGCCGCGTTCTTTAAATGGCCTGTGATTCAATAGTAATGGCATTATGGGGAAAAGGCTTTGAGATTATTGAAAAATGCACAACAACAAAAACAAATAACGTTTTTTTTTTTTTGCTAATGGTATTCTGAGAAGAAAAGGGGCTTTTACGGCAGGTGTTGTGGTCGAGGCAACATTTCAGATTTGAAAGATTACCCAAGTGAGCAAACAGAAATGGCTTTTTTCCCTCCTTAATAGCACAATGGCGTAATGTATCTTTTCAGAATATCAATGCGTTGCTCTGGAGTGTAGCGTAGAGGCAGGCATGCTAGCAATGTTAAAGAGGCTAACGGAGTCATGTGTCAGCACAAAGTCGCATGTGGGGGAGAATAGAGGCAGATCATTAGCCGTGTAGATGCCGACAGAAGTGGTCCTCGCCTGGAGTTTCTCTGTCTTCCTGTGGCCAAGTGTCAAATAGACGCAACGCAGGACTCGACAAGGTGACCCCATTGACCCTGCGCTAATTATCTACACTCTTCTCCATCCCTGTGTAAGCCAGCGCGCCGGGGTCAGGACTTTGCTTCCCTCACTTTGTTCACTATTGCGTTTACTTGTTTATATTGGCACATGTTACACTGCGGATCCACAAGTTGGCAATTAGTATTGACTTGTGTTGTGCCCTTAGGTTAATTTTTTAGCATTTTAATAACTATCGACGGTCTGCATGTCCTCGCTACGACGGCAGGTTCTCTCCCATCTCCTTCCGTCAATCAAATCTGCACGTAACTTAGGTAAAAGGTCAAATTTAAATTGCTCATAAATGTGAGAGTACTTTGCAACATCCTGGTCTTTTATTCTGAATTATGTGCTATTATACCCGTCCAATTTAAATACATTACCTGGTTTGAAATGCATTATTGAATGAAACAGGGAAGTCGCTTTCTTCCTCGAAAAAGTATTATATAAGTTGGCTAAAACAGAGAAAAGAATTATATAAAAATCACAAAGCACGATTATTTTCCTTGTTGTTTTTATTACATGGTTAAAGATTTCTAATTCATTTTCTTTTTTCTTCTTTCATAAAGTATCATCTAAGAAAATATTTGCCCTTTTGGGTTCCATTTTGTTTGTCTAACTATATAATTTCTTTGCTGTAAACTAAAACTTACCAAACAAGGTTAAAATGCAAGGACTAAAATTATTATTACATCGGATGTACATAAACCAATATATTGTTTAAAGGTGCACCATGTCGCTTTTAGAGGAACAGACTTCTGCTTGTTTCCATGGAGATGTCACTGCTTTGAAAAAAAAATCTATCTGCATGGAATGTGACCAAGTCAGATTTGTGGACAGTTGACGCTACTAGGAAACGCTAATAGGAAGAACAAGTGTTCAATGCCATATACTGTGGAACATTTTAGACAAACTGATGTCTAGACTGGCATCTGCTTGTCTCCTTTCCATGGAGACAAGCAAAGACCAGTCCCAAAACCAGAAAAGTTAGTTTTTCAGTTTTGCTTTGCTTTGGTCTGTATTTTGGCCCATGTTTACGATGTGATTGACAGAGAACAAGGGAACAATTGTGGAATTAGACAAAAGAGAATTATAACCTTCATTTAAAACAACCAGACTGGGTAAAAACAAGCTAAATGTCTTAATTATATGCATGTTTTACTGAAAAATTTAACTTGTTATACGCATTTTTACAAGAAACCTGAAATGCTCAATGCTCGATGCCATTAACATCACTCATCTGGTGCTAACGATTTTTATTTCAATGTTCTTTTTTCCCCACTGTAAACCAACGTTCCTCACTACTGCAGGTGTGATTAAAATAGTCCAACCAGCTCTCTCTCTCACTCTCTCTTCACACCATCCGACCTATAACAAAGTGACGCCCATCGATCGCCGTTGGTTACGAGACTTCACAGTTACTTTCCCGGCTCTACTTAAGGAGACGACTCGATAACTCATCACTACATCCTTCCCTTGTCTCCTCACTTGCTCCCTTTCCTTCACATTTGCCCGTTCCCGGTCCCGTGTACTTTTTAATTGATGCTTCGGTCCACCTTTGATGAGCTCTATCGATTGGCCACACAACCCCAAGAGTAAAAAAAAAAAAAGCAAAAAAAGCAGGCCAGCCTCCAGCTCCCCTTTAAAGACTTCAAAAGGATCCTCCAGTGAAATGGTCCAATCACCGGGAAATGGCCACTGAAATGTTTATCGGTTACGTAAGGTTGTTTCAAATGGATGTATCTAATAGGACAGCAGAGCGGCGTTTATTTTTCACCTCTCAGTTCCGTTTTGGGTTGACTTTTTTGTAGTTTTTCGAGGACGACTTGGTCACGCCTCACACATGCTGCTCAGTGTGTGGGATTTTAGAGACTATGTGCATCTGTGGAGATCTGACTTTTATGAGTTGGTTTTGTTTTTTTGTTATTTTCTCTCAATCTCTCTTTCTCTCTGATGACGCTTTCAATAAAAAAATGTGGAAAAATCAAGGAGAATGTCATCTTTGTGTATTAGCATCAACACCTGTGCCATGTTTGTTAGTTTTCTCACTAAACAGACACTTGTAGCATTTTTGGAATTTGCTGTTGGTTTAAAGCAAGCCAATATTGTGATCATTATAAGCATTTTTGAACGTCTACACACTAATCTCACACTTGTCACGACTCCTTACATATCTTGCTTTTTTTTGTACAAACAAGGTAATATACAAACAAATATAAATTAAGGAAGTAGTTGTCATACACAAAGCACAGTATAGTTTGTCCTTTAACAGGTATCTTCTAAGTTTAGATTGCATTATATATATTTATAACCTGAAATTGAGGGCCCTTTTTTTATGACACAAGAAGTTTCCATTAATTAAAACACATTTTGAAATGTTGTCAGCAAACCTTTGCACTAAACAGAAACCAACACTATTACCATTGCTGAATTTAAAGACCCAGACACAGTGACACATACAGTATTTGAGTGCAGACCTGGGCAAACTGTGGCCCAGGGGACAAATGCAGCCATTGTGAGAAAAAATATTACACTTTATATTTATCGATTGACTTAGCTCTGGAATGTGTGTCTGTATCACAATAAATGATCAAAGTAATTTATTGAATATAAATATGCTTGCAATAATGAGAGTTTGCTACATCGATGTTCACAGTTTGGCCCTCAGACACCTTTCTGAATTTGAATATGGCCCTCAGGAAAAATAACGGCCCACTCCTGTTTTGTTGGGTGTTTTCTTTACCAAAAATGTTTTGAAAAACACTGTTTTAAGGAAACTGCGTTTAAAGACTGAATTTCTGATCCTTTAATTTGTACACGGTTGTGTCCTTGGACAAGACGCTTTGCATTAGTGGTTAATTAATTAGTACCATATTGATTTTGTCGGTATTGACAGAGGGAGTAAAAAGTATTGATACACTTGTAAAAATATTGATGCTTGTATCTTTAGGAAAAAAAACATTTAAATAGCCTTACGTGCCAGTTATAAGTATTAAGCATTTACTGGCTTTTGTTTATTATAAGAGAGCAATAATAATCCACTTTTTGTTTTGTTTTTCCCCACTGACAAAGTGATACATTTTCGTTAGTATTTTACAAGTGCTTATGTGCTAAAAATTCTTTTAATATACTTTAAACACACTTATAGGCTATATGTTACGTTTAAGGCAGTATAAAAACAAAATTAAAATTGTATTGATAGCCTATGTCTTTCTTCGGGGATTAGCCTATTTCTTTTCATGCTGTGGCTAGTTCCTGTCTGAAACTACCTGTGAATACATTGTTCTCGTCCCATTCATTCTCTAAAGAGATTTAGCTGAAATATTTGAAATATAATGAAATATTTTATTAAATATTTAAATGTGCTGTTTGTGACTCAAAGCTAATGCTAACCTATATTTAATGTAATTATTAATGGTAAGATAACTCTACAAACTGAACTAGCTGTATGCAAAAACAATCAGCCTGGCATTTATTGTATTTTTTGTTTTCAAATTGTTTACTTTATGTTTAAGTTTATTTATTTGTTAGCATTTAGCATTGGCCAAAAACACAGACTTTTAAAAACACATAGACTGACCCTGGTGAAATATTTACCTCGTATGTGAAGGTCTGAACACGCTGCCACTGATTAAATCCACTCTTGGCTTTGTGATTTTTAAATATTGATTGTTTTAGACAAATTCTTGATAAGAAATGAATAGAATGAGATGGAACTATCCACTAACTGGTGTTCTGTCAAAATTGAACCTCTCGGTAAAATTGGACCCTCCTTGTTTAAAGTTAGTGCTAAAAAATCAGTAACTTAACCTTTGAATTATGCCTTAACTTAGCCAAATTAATTGTAAACTATTTACAGTGGGAAGCTTGGTAGCACGAACAGTCACAAAAGCTAAGGAAGACCGGAACTAGCTTAGCCACAGCGTGAAACGGGTCGTATATTTTGTCTTGGCCCCGTTCAAACTGGGTCAACAGAAAGTAGTAATAGCCACAGTGAAAGTGTTTGTTCAATAACAATACATTTTAATACTAAAATTATTGTTTATGTCCAATAGGTCCTATTTAATTAGGCACAAGCTAGGCCTACTTGTTCGCATTTAATCAAAATCCCAATCACAGACCACCCCTTTACTCTCACTTTTTATTTGCATAAATACAGGGAATCGCTGGTTTCTCTGCGGAGCGAGGAAAATGACAGTGAAAGCTGTTATCTCTCAACACGCATGACAAATGATCTCATCAGTCCACAGTCTCGTGTTATGGAAGCACTTATTCGTGCGCATGTGAGGAGCGCGCACACACGACATCCTTCAGCATCATTATCTATATGACTAAATTGCAGCGTAAAGCAGGAGGAAGCCTTATTATTATCATCCGGCCCGATAGCACCTGCTGTGTGTTGACCTTGGCCCTCCGCTTCCTGCCGTAATTACAGCCCGCGCGCACAGAGCTAATGCCTCTCTATGGGATTTCCCTCATCACGGCCTCGCGCTCCTGATTGGGCGTAAAGTGTTCATAATCAAAGAGGGAGGACGCTGCCGGAGGAAAGCACGGGATCGATGGTAATCAATCTTCCTTCTTCACTCTCATTTAGGGCCGATCAATCGCTGTCCTTGTCACCTCCACGAGACGCCGGCGCCGTCGATATCGCAGCGCACTGTAGCCAAGTTTCCAGTCCGAGCGTGATCACGGCTCCAGGGCCAAAGACGAAGGACGGCTTAATAGAGAGAGATTGACCGCAGAGGTGGAAGAGACGCACGTGCTGCTCTCAGAAGATCACAGACAGTCTGGGGTGTATTTAAGCCTTTAGTATTTACTTCATATCATCTTTTTTATCTGGTTTTGCACACATTATCTATGTAAGTATCTATTCCAGTGAAACAAAAAAAATATATAGTTTGAAATATGACATTGGGTTTCCAAAACCCCAGAA
Source organism: Mugilogobius chulae (assembly GCA_038363315.1). Classification (NCBI taxonomy): domain Eukaryota; kingdom Metazoa; phylum Chordata; class Actinopteri; order Gobiiformes; family Gobiidae; genus Mugilogobius; species Mugilogobius chulae. The sequence continues at coordinate 31,430,901 of CM076403.1, forward strand.
AGTGTTCTTGTTTATTGTTTTAGCATGCATTACCAACACGGCTCAACTCACACTGGTTTTTAAAAGTTGGATAATTGTGGTGAAGAATTGAGCTAAACCTGTGGACAGCTATAAGACATGTTTAGTTAGATGTAGCTCTGTTTATTTACGTTTGCTTTTTGAGACGTAAAAGTCTAGTACAGTGTCTATAAATAGGTCCTATTATTTATAATGGCTTACTCAAAGTTATATTTGAAATTATTCATGCATGTTGGAGTAATCTTGTTTTGTTCTTCAGCTGAAGCTCAAGTGCTCAGTAAAGCCCTGTTCTCACCTACCACCTATCCCCTCCCATTTGTCTGTATTGTTATAATTCAATAGATTCATACTCAAAGTGAAACATACAGTATATGGTTCAAAACTGTCCCATAGCCACTTTCCAACAGTAAAAATGTGTTTTTTAAAGCCATTGCTTCTTACAGTTAAATTATCAGTTCAATGGGTTCGTGTTTTTGGTGACAGAAGGAAGGAGTGCCCACAGTAACATTAGAAGAACATGCAAACTCCACAGAGAGCTGATTTGGTCCAACCCCAAATTCAATGGTCTCCTTTTTTGGCAAGCCAGAGCTCTCTAACATGTAATAACATGCTCTTTTAGCATGTTAGCACCTTATTTAACAATAGAGGTTATGCATGGTGACATCACAGCATTCTACTGTGAGTGCTGAGTGGCAAGAATGCATTAGAGTCAATGGAGAGAAAGGACATTTTCTCTTGTAAGATTTCAATAAACAGCTAAAACAGGAAAACTAAAGTACAGTTTGGTAACAAATTCAACCCACAACAAGTCTACTGAGCACCTGGTTTGTAACTGACATGTAAACAGAGAAAATCAAGTCAACTGTTGGAGCAAAACATGCAAAACAACAAGACTTTAGCTTCTCTCACATTTATCAGACATTGAAATCACACACAGTTGAACTTATTACCTTTTTCTTCTTAAAAAAGATGTTTTTGAGTCCGTTTGTTGCAGTTAAAATGTCCTAAATCATCAACTGTTGTTAGCAGACAACTTTGTGGCAGAAAAGCCGTTGCCTCGACAACAAAGAAATACATTGAAGAAATGCCACTCATTCTAAAGTTGCTAAGCATTTTTGGAATAAAATTAAGTCACCTGCATAACCTCTATACAATTTTAACAAAGTTGGGAGGTAAAGATTAAAAGTCTGCAGTAAAAGGTACACAAATTGTTTGTAATGATGTTAGTAGCTATTTAGATTTTCATGACTGGAATGTGCTTTATGAAGAATTTTGATCTAAATTGGTTCATAGATAACATTTTAAAAACATTTGACCCTTTAATGCTTATAAATGTATTTTTAAATTGGTAAAAGCCGTGAATACAGACAGATTTTCACACCTTGTACTCGAAAAGATTCAGAGATGACTGTAAATCATGTTCAGTGTGATGAACCAGTCACCAGTCTTCTCATAGACTCGTTTCTTTTCATTTTAATCTTTGAGAACGTCATTAACCTGTTTGAGCTTGTGACAACTGTAGAATCAACTCTGAGAGGAGAAAATGTGTAGATGTAGCAGCCAGCGTCCACAAGAGGGCAGCAAACTTACACAAATCTCATCTGCTGCCCACCTTTTACTGCACTCAACAAAATGACCGGTTCAAGTTTTTCTATTTTAAAGTTAATGCAAAACCAATCATTTAAACTGGAAGATGAGAAATATATGTTTATAAAAAGGTGATACATAATGTTTGTGTTAAGTTTGTATCTGTTTCAGTTCAAATGCAGAACTTTTGGTCGAGCTCTCAAGTCTTAAAACTGTGATGAATGTTTACTGTTTTCTGGTTATTTGAAGATCTTTTTCAAACAGTTTGCCTTGCAGTAGCTTGTCTCTTCACCTCCTACAAGAATCAGACAAGAAGGTAAATCACACATCATCTACGTTACAACTTGAATATTATATTTTGAGGACTACATTAAACAGAGCATGGTTCTTAACCGCTTGAATTAAAATACAAGATCTATCGAATCTTTGGATTAGACTTTTAGCTTCTTAATGCTTACATATAATTGTTAATATGTGGTTTAAATACAATTCTTTCTAACAATACTTATTGGTTTGTATTAGCACAAATATTTGACTTTAGATAGTAAAAGTGTAAATGTACGTTGCTTTGAACTTGGCTTCTAAAGTTTTGATTATTGTACCTTTTGTGCAAATGTTATAATGTAGACACATTTTATTTTTAATTAACTGATACCTGCATATTGGAGTAGTTTTTCCTTGAGTCTTAAGTGCACAGTAAATTCCCATTTTCACCTATACTTGCTTTCTTAGTTGTGATTTGTTTAGAGTGAGCAGGCGTCTCTATTTACCTGGAACGGTCCCTATTTCAAGCCCTGTGTCCCATGTCCCAGCAAATGCATACAAAAACTTTTCTTTGTCCCAATTTTACCCAAGACATGTCCCAGTTGTCCTGATGTTTGACCACGCTGACACTTCCCAACAGTAAAAGAAGGAATATATATTGCTATTTCTTTAGTCACACTAGACACAACCGTGCTTGAAAATAATCAAAACACAATAAAACAATGCTTCAATTTTCACTGACTAAAGTTTAAGAGAATATGCATGAGTATGAATGAGCCCTGAACTGACTAAATACATAAGAATGTTCTTGTTTAAATGTTATTTTCACAGTTTTTGTTATTATCCTTGCAAATCCTTGTTTTTATTTTTAAAATCTGGTCACCCTAGATTATTTAGAAAAACGCTATTGAATAAGAACACAAATCTAGATACACACCTACCAAAATACATATACTTTTTTTCCACAAATGCCATGGGCCTTCATAAAACAGGGAGAGGCCTACATTTGGGTCCTGGGCCGTAGTTTGCTTACATCTAGACGACAATGAAAAAAGTTAAAACTAACTTACATAAAATGACTTGAATTTAGCATATTCATTTAAAAAAAAACTCATTTTTCACTTATTAAGACCAACAGCCCAATTTTGCCCTTTGTCCTAGCCGGTCTTAGCGGATGGTCTTAATTATTCCTCTGTTGGCCACTAGTGGCTCTCTCCAAGCTCTATACACTGTCAGTCTAGAAGGTGTGGCTCCAGCCAAATGTGGGGGTACAGTTTTGTTCATTGAACCTGACACATGCTCACGCATGTGACAAGTGAGCAGCTGCTTTAGGATCACAGGCAAAAGTAGCTGTAGCAGCAGCTTCAGTTTGGAAAAAAAAATAATAATAGAAGTCAACAGGCTTTATGTAAAAGAAAAGACACATTTTTAGACAAAGTTGTTAAAGTCTGTCAAGTAAATAGACTTTCACCAAATAGATTTCTATTATTATAGTTTTTTCACAAAATAGTTTTCTATTATTACACTTTTTTTTCCAAACTGAAGCTGCTGCTACAGTAACATTTGCCTGTGATCACTGCTCACTTGTCACAGGCGTGAGCATGTGTCTGGTTCACTGAAGGAAACTGTACCCCCACATCTGGCTGGAGCCACACCTTCAAGACTGTATAGAGCTTGGAGAGAGCCACTAGTGGCCAACAGAGGAATAATTAAGACCATCAGCTAAGACCGGCTAAGACAAAAGGGCAAGATCGGGCTGCAAGTCTTACTAAGATTATTGGACTTGTTTTAAGACATTTCATCCTGATTTACCTTATCTAGACATAAAAACTTATTTTATGCAAATTTGTATTTGTTTTAAGCCATAATTGCTTGAATAAGAATAGATTAGCTTAAAAATCTTGTTAAGAGAACTTGAAACTAGCATTTTCTGCTCAAAACAAGATTTGTCAGTTTGTCTTATTTAGGTTTTCTTACTGCACTGACAGATTATTTCACTTGAAATAAGACATTTTCACCTCAAAATAAGAAAAATATTCTTATTTTTTGAAAGGCTGTTTTTGCAGAGTGTCTTGTGCAAGAAATCACTAAAAACTTGATAATATTTGACCGAAATAACCAATAATCACTACATCACGAGACCTAGTTTATGTGCCACCAGTAGTACACTCACCACAGTTTGAAAAACACAGCTTTAAGTCTAAACTGTGACCTTCTCTTAAACTTTATCACTTCAAAATTCTCTTTCAGAGCACGTCGTCCCTCTGGAGCGTACTATCTCGCACCAGCACTGCCCAAACTGCTGAAGTGCCTTTACTTAATTTCCTTATTACAGTCCATCACTTTCTTTGTCCTAATGATGCTGCAGCTGCATTCAAAGCTGATTTTTGCCTCCTGCCTAAAACCTGCGAGCGTCAGCACCTCCCTCACACCTGGAGCCCCTCTCATTAGCCCGTGTGCGGCTAAAGGGGACTTAATGAACCAAAGGGGGAGCAACACCCAAATAATGCCCCCGAGATGCATTCTGCTTAGTGAGGGAATTCATTATTTTCTTAATCAAGCCAAATGTGACGTCTGCAGGCCAGTGCTGCTCATTAGAATCAACAGAAGCTCATATTCTCTGTATCGGAGACTATTACTGCACTGCTAACACGTTTGTAATCATGAGGTGAACTGAAGAATAGGGTTATTTGGAAAAGGTGCAAGTATTTAAGCTTTCTGTTCATGTTAAATAGTGTAGTGTGGGACAGTGAGGAGAATGAAAACAGAAAATACAAACTTTACTCAAGTTTAAGAAGATTGTAAACATTATTGAAGAGATTTGAAGAAAACATAGATAAAGGCTCAGTGAACATAAAGTCTGATATTGGTTGAGGAATGTAATAATTTCATATCATTGTTTTCAGACTCTTCATTGACTACAGCCAACAAATATTTTAGTGATCGTCTGCCACCTGTTTTTTTCCTCTCAAATATTGAATTGACAACCAAGCTCAGAAAATGACAGTGAATTTGAGATTTATATGAAATGTGACCAACATGAAGCTAAATAATGGTCACTTATGAAAAACTCATTTTTATACCTTGTAGCATCATTTGGGAGTCATTCCTGTTTTTTCTGAGTGACAAGCCTCTTCTCTCTCAACATGACAGGCTTTGGTTTGTGAGTAAGTGAATGATTATTTGACTATTAAAATAGTAAACAATTATTTTCATAATTGATTAGTTGTGATTAATTGATTAACTTGTTGAAGACCAGGAGAAGGGGTGTCCAAACGTTTTTCTTTTTGTTTGTTTGTTTGTTTGTTTGTTTGTTTGTTTTACAGTGAGACACATTTTGAAACTTATATGGAGCAGAGGGCCATATAGTAGATGGCTGTGAAGTGAAACATTAAAAAATGTGACCTAATTTTAATGAACCACCACACACTTTCAAGGAAGCATTAAACATCAATTTTCGGTTTATAAAACAAAAACAATTTGTTCTTTTAACCATGATAGAAGAATTGCTTAAATTTGACATTAAAATGCAATCTGGGCCAATCCAGCAGAAACTCTCAGGGCCAAAACGGCTCTAGTACAGAGAGAACAGATTTTAGTTTTTTTTTTCTAAAGTTAGAGCTGATTTCGTTGGCAAACAGAAGTTATACAACACAGTCTCCGAAGATATACGACGAAAAGTGTCAAAAATGTACATGTTTTCATGCCTGTTGCAAAAAGCCAAAATGTAAAATAACCATGAATTTTGGTTGAAGCCACGTGGCCACATTTTGTTTGGGTTCAATGTGTAAGTTTAGTGCTGGGGCTTGGGGTAGGTTAACATTTACTCATTAAACTCAAAGAAAAAGTCGCCATGTGGCTTCAACCAAAATTTGTGCTTACTTTACATTTTGACTTTTTGACATATTACGTCTACAATTATGTCGACAAAAAGTGGTTTTTCATTAAATTTCATGATGAATTCCTGTTTTTAGCTGAAATATCCTTAAAAGAGGTAAGTTACTTGTATTCACAGTAGGTTTAAAAATCCCGATAAACTTACAGGACTGTATGTTAGTTCATTACTGTAGTTAATGGTTTCTGAAGTCACTTATAAAGCTGCTTAAATCATGGTTAGTTCTGGTGATTATTGGTGAACTAAAGCAAGAAAATATAATATAAGTTCACTGACAATTATGAATCTTTTGAATGGAGCTGGAGCATGTTTTGCAGTTATTAATACTAACTACCACTATAAAGGAAAACTTGTCTGAAGCACCACAAATGATGAACAGTAGAAGTGTTAGGGCTGGCTCAGGGACCATTATTTAAATTGGCACTTGCTAAATATACTCAGCTCTGTCTTTCACCTCCTACACATTTTGGAATACATTACTGTGAAGAAAGTTTTCAAGAAAATAACTTTTAATTTTTTCATGGTGAGGGTCGGTGTGGCAATGGTTTTGCTCGAGAACTGCGAAAACAAATTTAAAACGATATATGTAGAATTAGGAAGTCTTAAGTGGATTTATGAGCTTAAAAGTAAATACGTTTGGTCATTTACAACTAAATATATTTACAAATTGTCTCTGTCGGTCTGATCTGTCTTTGGCACAATAATAAAGATTCCCTTTTTTACTTTATTGAGCACACCTATAAGCACTAAATGAGAAAGGAAAAAAAAACATACAGTACAGACCTCAGTTGTTTATAGTGAGTCTATCTCTCTAGTTTATCTGGCTTATTGAAGTGATCGAATGGTTCACTGCTTGTGAGAATATAGTGACTTATAGTTTAGATTTACTGTAGTAGGCTTGACCACAAAGTAGAATAAAATTTGGCCTGAATGTGGCATGGTGAGGGCTTTTGAGCGCTTAGCCGATATAGAAAAATATAATTAAATGTTTTTTTTTCACCTTAGCTGTAAAATAAATAAAGAAATAAACCAACAACACCATCGGCTCGTTTTACATTGAGAGGCATGTTCCAGTTGAGGTCACAGATGTTCTTTTATTTTCTTTATCAGATATTCAAATGTACTTCTGTTGAATGTTGACATTTCAGTAAGTTTGAGTTCATTTTCAGGTTCATTTGCCAGTCTACAAGTCCACAGATTTCATGTAAATCTTTTCCAGTCCATACGATCTCCTCTCCTGCACACAGGAGGCAGCACATGGACGGGACGAAGACCACAGACAGCGACAGCAGTGTTACAATAAGTTTGTGATTAGCAGTTGCACTGGAAAGAAGGGCCCAGAGGAGCTGGCGTACAGAAAAGCCAGCGTCGTTGTGAGTCCGATTTTGCATGTAGTTTGATCCCAGAACGAGCCACTTCGCTCCAACAGACCGCTCCAGCTGCACCGAGGACTGCAACTGAGGACATTTGACAACCTCTAGCACTGAGAGTTGGACAAGGAACCAGGGCGCTGTGAGAGGAGCAGCACGACATGCAACACGATATTTTGAAAACCACATTCACAATATGATCTAAAATTCGATATATTGCACAGCACTATCCATGACTTTCCCCAAAAACAGGCCACGCCCCCAAATATGACGCATTGCAGACTGTATCTATGCTGGCACCTAATTGCAACACAAAAGAATGATGTCTAAGTTAAAAAAGAAGACAGAACAAATTTCTAAAAAATAAAAAGCATGAGTGTAGCTGTTGGCCGCAATCTATTTTAAATTAGATTGGCCGACAATGTTGAAAAAAAACATGTATTACATGAAGTTTTTGCTATGCTTATTTATTGATACTTATAGTGGTTGTGCACTGTTGTGATGTTGACTCTGCACAACATCTAAACTGAGATGTTCAGAGAGAATTCAGCAGCACAGAAGCTTTCTGTACCACTTCCTCTCTTTCTTCACCAGCTTCTCCTCCAGCAAACCGTTCATCCTCTCCAACAGGTGGCGCTCTTCCTCTGCTTTTCTCAGGTCTCGCTCTAGCGCACCGCTCTTCTCCTGCAGTCGGTGGCGCTCTTCCTCTGCTTTCCTCAGGTCTTGTTGTAACGCGCTGCTCTTCTCCTGCAGCAGGTGGCGCTCTTCCTCTGCTCTCCTCAGGTCTTGTTGTAACGCACCGCTCTTCTCCTGCAGCAGGTGGCGCTCTTCCTCTGCTCTCCTCAGGTCTCGCTCTAGCGCACCGCTCTTCTCCTGCAGCAGGTGGCGCTCTTCCTCCACTTCTGCCCTCTCTTTTTTCTCCTGTTGCATTTCCTGCTTCAGTCGGTTGAGTGACTTCTGCAGATTTTCGTTGAGGACTTCTTGTTTGTGGAGTTTGTCCTGAACATGGTTAAACAGCTGGTTTGTCTGAGACTCTCTCTTTGTGGACACTTCAATCTTCTTCTTATGATCTTGGGCCAGTTTGTCCTGGTCCTGGATCTTCTGGTCCATCAGGATCTTCTGTTGAGTCTCATCTTTTAGTTTTTCTTTCTGTTCATAAGAAGTCTTTGCAATCTTCGACATTTCTCTTCTGAGATTTGTCAAAGCTAGTTCTAGTTTAGTGTTTATCTGGAGCAGCGAGGTGTTTTCTGCTTCTTTTTGTAGTAGTGTAGAGTGGAGATCCTGTTTTTCTTTGAAAAGGGCTTGTTTCTCAGTTTCCCACTCTTTGAACTTTTGCAAAGACTCTTTTCTAACTTTGTCTGCCAAGTCTTTCGCTTCGGCAACCTGTTTTGCCAATGTCTTCTTGACTGAGTCAATCTGACTTTGCAGTCTCTCTGATCTTTCAAGCAGTGACCTTTTCTCCTGTTTCATACAGTCCAGTTCAGTGTGAACCTCATGTGTTTCTCTGGACTGTTTGTCCAGTTCTGCCTCATGAGTCTGGACTAGTTGCTTGGCTTCCTTCAGTAACCTCTGTGAGACCTGGTGCTGTTTGGTGACCAGTTCCTTGTCTTGTTGGAGGTGATGGATTTCCTCATTATTGACCTTCAGGGCTGCAGAATACTCTTCCCGCTCTCTGACTCTGAGCATCTTCAGCCCCTCCAGCTCTTTTAAGAGACGGTCTTCTCTTGTTTGACAGTCTGAAACTTTAGAGGCCATTTCCAGACGAAGCCTAACAAGAGTCATGCCGAGTTCGTCTTCTGCTTTCTGCCTCAGCTGCTGTTCTCTAAGGACCTGCTGTTTTAGCCAAACAATTTCCTCCTCCGAGGTCCTTGTGTTGGGCTTTTCCAGCAGGTTTGTGCTGAAGCCTAACTGTAGGAGCTGCTGCTGCTCCAGCTGCTCTACAGTGACAAAACCTGCAGAGGTTTGCTCTTCCTCTGCAGGCTTTAGTCCCAGCTCCTTCATGAGGTCGAAGTCCTCAGTGTAGAGGGCCTCGTTGTCCTCTGGAGTGTAGTCTTCCCAGTTTTTAGACTTTTCCATCACTGCTCTGTTTTCTGCTGCTTATCTGTACCAAGGCTGCTTTGAAATGAAGTTAGAAGTAGAAGGCTTTGGAACTAGAACGGATAGAATTTTAATTACATCATAAAGCTGGCTGAATGTTGTCATGGTGATCTGTCATGAAGTGTTGCTATGGATACAAATAGAATGCCAAAGTATAAATTAATTATTACCATTATCACTAATAATAAAAATAGCAATAACAATTATATTTCTGTTAGTTTTCATGGTAAAGATGTCTCTATGCTTTTTCACATTATGGCATTGCACATACAGGACCTAATTACCACTAGTAACGATAATGCACAGTCGGGTTTTAACTGTCTCTAAATGAATGGTGTAGTTGACTTTTCACCTCCAGAAAGCTACATAGTGCACCTTTAAGTCTGTGCTTTTGTGGTTGTTGAGCATTGGATGTGTAATTTGTTCTCCAATTAAATGAACAGATGTTTTCCCCTGTAAATCAGTGGATTTTCTTTCAGATGCTGAACGTTCTAGGCCAGTGGTTCTCCAACTTTGCACACCGGCGATAAAATGTGTCTTTCAAAGTACCACAAGAACGAACTTGGACCTTCTCACAGTCAGTAATGATGCTTTAAAAATGGACCTAAACAAGTTTAAAATAAAAGTAAACCATGGATAGGCAATTTGGAGTGCTAATTAGAGCGAAGAAGGATGGAAACATGATTAGAATTGGCTCTAAATAAAACAAATTCTTAAAATGTAAGAGGCCTTGGTAGCCCTTGACAATCAGTAGCACCTTTATGAAGGCAAACAGGGGACAGACCCTTCATCAGAAACTTTACATAGTGCACTTTTAATTCTTAAGAGATGACATAGCTGTACGTCTTCTGTATTCTGCCTTCTCCACTCTCTGAACATACTTATTTGTGTTACAGCAACACGTATTAACTTGTGGTGTCGAACGCGGCTAGTCCATGGTTTAATAAAGGACTTTTATACATTTTTCTACTACAGAGTGCCTCGGATTTCTTGCTCCATCCTTCACACAATTTTTTTTACAATGTGAGCATAACGTCTTCTGTCCTGCTGATCTATGGCCTTTTCCTTGAAGAGCACCTGAGTAGGTTAAAGTTAACATTTTTTCACAAAAGCCTCTTTGATGCACTCATCCTCTCTGTTCACGTATTAACTTATATTTGACAAACGAAAAGGTGTGAACACGGCCTCAAGATGTGGTCCCAGAACCAAACGGAGTCCTTCACATTCACAATGAGAGCTGTGACTAAGTTGCGTTTCAATATGCCCGTGATGGATTATTGTCATTGTGTCGCAGGACTTGGGACCCCGGCCAGAGCCTCTTGAAGTGTACAATGACCCGAGTGGAACAATGGTGTCCCGGGAGGGCCGTGGGGGGGCACACGAGCCCCAGGTGACAGCCGCAGCAGAGCAGTGCCAGCGCTCACAGAATGGCACGTATACAAGACACAATAGGTGTTAATGGAGACTTTAGCATTATGAACTGCATCCTGTCGTTAACTCTTTGGTGAGCACTCCATCAGCGCAGCAGGAATACAGCTCCTGATGGATTTACTCTCAGCAAGATTTCACTCAAGGGTCCTGTAATGTTAGATGTTATGTTACTGAAAACTTTGATTTGTGCATTGTATATTTCTATTATTAAGTTTATTTTTGATCAAAACATAGTGCACTTGAAGGAGATATAGGTTATTGTCATGATGCTCATGTCCTTGTCTTTCCTTTGTAGTTTCCCAAGTTCCTGTTGTGTGTATTTTTCCTGTTTTATTTTTACATGTCTACTCCTGTTTTGTTCCTGTGCTTGACTTCCTGTTGTGTGATTACCTGCCCCATGTCCTCACCTGTGTCTCGTTTACTCTTATTCCTCATGTTCTCCCTTGTTCTTTGTCATGTCATTGTTTGTTCCAGTGTGACCTGTAAGTTTGGTATTATTCCCCTAATAAAACTTTCATTTGGGCAGTCTTTGCTTTTTGGGTTTGGTGTTTGTCCTGACAAATTGTGACACTTATATGTTTTACTTAAATCTTACTGTCAGCAGTAATCTGAGTGTCTTACTCTTTAAGTTTCAGACAAATCATTTCATTAAATCAAGTCATTTTTCAGACTATTGTGGATGTGTATTCAGTAATTCTGACTTATTTGTATAATATCAAAGATCAGTAAGGTTAATTTTAGTTACAACCTGCCCCTCAAGGACAACAACTTTGGTCAAAATGAGTTCAACACCCCTGTCCTAAGACATGGAGAACAATAAACTGATCTAATGTCCAAAATGTGTAAATATTTTTCTCAAATGCTAACTGCAGCTGTGATGCTAGCTAACAAAGCCTGTTGTATTTTAACATCTACAATTCTTTTTTCTTTTACAATGTTCATCTTGTCATATTAGCAGTATATTTCTTCTATTCAGACAATTGAGATGTAATTAAGGATCGAGTTTTTGGACTGCAAACAATCTGGGTTATAATATCATTTAGCACATAGCTTGTTAACCACTAACATGATTTTAAATTCTTTAATTTTTTTTCTGTTCGGCCAAATGATTTGAAATCTTAGTTGAAGCACCATTTATTTGATATGGACTTTGTTTAGATGGCATCACAATATTATAAAGGCAGATGGAGGCAGCTAAACTGAATCTTACATCCAATTGTTGCTGAAATGCAAAAAGTAAATGGGTTTAGTCACTAATAAAACCACCAGGTACAAAGTACAAGAAGGAAAAACTGGCTCTTGCTCACCATTTGGCCTTTGTCGTCATCACATTCGAAAACATAAACACAACCTATAAAAGCAACACACCACAACATGTGTTGCAAAAAAGCAAAATGCAATGACAAACATTTTTGACATTGCAACATAGTTATGTTCCACAAATGTTTTCTGAACTGCTTTTCTCATGTTTAAAACCAGATCCCAACCAAGAAGTTGTGAAGTTTATGGCTCAGGACAGAAGGATAACCTCGAATGTGCACACAGATCACAAATGAAGAATGTGAGTAAATGTTTTTGCCTAGTTTTTGTTAGCTAAAGCAAAACTATGTAACATTTCATCTTGTTAAACGCTCGTATAAATCTCAGTAATTATTGTTACATTTGTATTTTGAAGCATTTGAAGCTTGTGTCGCAGCTGCCTCCCACTCCAAATAAACAAACTGCAGTTTTTCCGTCTTGCCTTCATCCTGACCCAAACTACTCTCTTGAGAAACGTTGGCTGTTTGATTTTTTGATTTTTTATTTAGCAGTGTAAAATATGCTAACGTGTTTGAAACTGAAGTTACTCAAAAATGACGTTGATAATCTTCAATAATTATTCCTAAAACACAACAGATATTAAATGTGTTCAATGCAGTGGATAAACTTCCCTATAAAGACAATAAATGATGCCACAGCCACAACAAAATAAAGTCTTAATAGTAAAACTTTCCAACAACAGCAGGTGTAGAAACGGTTCAAGTTAAAGGAGACCACCCACAGATCTGAAATGGTAATATTTTCACATTTCTCTGACACATGGGGCCATAAAACTCTGGTCCACGGTTCACCAGGGCCTCTCCCACACCTCAGGCCTCCAGATGTGACCAGAGTGCATGATGGGAAATGTGAGGCAGCTGAAACGCACAGGTCGTGTTGAGTGAGAAGTCTGACAGAAAGAGAAACCGTTAGCAGAGATGTATTTTACGAGGCAAGAAGCTGAATGGAATAAAGTTCTATTTGTTTTGTCGCCTCACACATGTACTGTATTGTCAAGGCAGCTCTGTGAGTGTGCTGTGTTTTTACTGTTCACAAACCAGCAACTATAGACTATATATGTGCATTGTTAGCATGCTAGTTGTTGTGTAGCATCAGCGTAACTACAAAATTCTGAAAAACTTGTAAGCTAATAATTTTTATAATTATGTGAAATTATCCAATGAAGCTGATAAATGAAATATCATCAGGTCAGATGGTGGCCCGTTTTCCTTTTTAAAACGCTGTATTTTTCTAAATGTAGAAAAGTTAACTGCACACATTTTCAATCTGGTGGTCTTGATTAGCTTCTATTAGCTCTATTAACTTTGTACTCCAATTAAAACTGCATTTAAATATAATAATTTTAGCTGCTCTCTGTTTGTATTAAATATACACAGTGTGATGTGAACACAACCAATTAGATGCAAATGTGACTTGTGTGGAAAACATTTGGACTGAACTCGCTCTTGCTACTGCAATACATTTTTTTCCTAATTAGTGGCTTCAAATAAGCAATATTATTAGCCTCTTATCTTCCAGCAATTTTTTTGTTTGTTTATTTGGTCAAACAGCACACCTTATTAAACATAATCTCTTAACATGTTGGATTAAAACAACATATGAGCTCAGTTGTGTCCTTTCCATCTTCTCTCACAAACACTTTCTCCATCAAACACCAGCCTACTTCAGCTCTGCTGACAACATTCACTTACAAACATGTTCTTGTTGAAGGCTGGACACACTTTCTCTATATTTAAGTGAGGAACTAAAGGCCACTGGAACACATTATACTGACTTGCATTACATTTTTAGCAGTGAACTTGAGTAAAAACAGAACAGAAAGATTTCTTGTCATTGTCATAGCATTCAACAAAATTATGTTTTGAGTGAGATCCCCGGGCCGCTGCACCTTTTGTGCGCCACCACTCGCTCTTCCGAACATGAAATGTAAAGCAAACATACAAAAAAAACTGAGGTAAGAATACTCTTACATGAATTAAGTTTTGGTTCCTCTTACCATTGCAAAAACTTGTTTCTTGCACTTTGGACACACTTACAATTTTTGAGCAATGTAGAGTCTGAGGCCATATTTGGTGTGCTTTAAATGCTTTGTTCTTACATGTAGATTACATTTTATAAATTATTTCACCCAAATGCATCTTTACTAACTAACCCAGTTTTTTGTGAACCACCAGTGGTACTTGAGCTACTTCTAGTTGTTCTTAGATACTTCTCAAGTTCTAGTGTTTACTTAATTTGTCTTGAGCCATTTCTTAGTTAAACCTTTTGTGGCAATGTTGTATTCATACTCAAAACTGAGAACTCTGTCTACCCTCCTCCAAAAAAAATATCTATCTCTCCATCCCTCTAAAATACAGTGTGCTGTCCTTTAATTGGTCTGACTTTCCTGACATGACCCGGACCTAAGCCTGTTATTATCTCTTCTACAATCCATAACATTGCTTTGGCCTGAGTCCCCCTGTCCCATGTCCCCGTCTGTCAGCTGAGTGACCCTTTGCCCTCCTCGCAGGTCTAATGTTGTGCTAATGCTGTGAAAGCGCGGTCCGAGTAGTGCAGATGTCAGGCCCTCAGCTGAAGCCGTAACAATAGAAGGTGGACTTGGCTTAAGGGAAGCAGTGTGATATAAATACGGCTGAAAGGTTGGTGTTGACGGGCCGGGCCACAGAGGCACAAACATGACTCACTGCAGTCACTCTGTAATGGAGAAAATGAGGATTATTTTGCACTTTTTCTTAGGTTTACAACTAGTTTCACTCTGCGTGCATTTAGTATTTCTTTGTCATAATCGTTACCTCTATGAGAAAGAAATTCAACAACTTTTTTTATCCCAATTACTCTCTAAACTTGTTGCCACCATCAGAGTACCCCTAACTTCTAGTTTTCAGTAAATACATTTAGTTTTCAGTGGTGTAATATCAGTTATTATAATATTTTCTTACTTTATTGATCATTATTCATAAAATTCTCTAAACTGATTTCAAATTGTCCACGAATAACAGTGGTTACCAAAGCAGGGCAAAGTCTAGGGGTTGCTAGATGATTTTAGAATGTATTTTTACAATTATGACTTGGCATTTAATCATTGTTTTATGTTGACAATATGTTTGAGTGAACTTGGGTCATCTAAACCAATGTGTTTAACAAAATATACACAATTAAACGCAATTGAAATAGTTTTGTAACCTAAAATCATTACAGTATATTTGCTAGTTGATTGTACGGTTATTTTGGAGTCCCGGGCTGAAAAGTTTGGTAACCCCTGCACTAATAGCATACTTAAATTTACACACTAAATGTCAACTACTTTTACCGTGGGTACCCTCATTGGTCACCATACCTGTGTTGGGAAACACTAATATAAATTATTAAATATGCTCAGAAGAAAAAAACTATTTATGCTAATACAAAAGAGCTAGATTGATAACTTGAATACCATGGATTATTTTAAGCAGCGCAGTAACAGAGCAGCGTGATATGGCTTAAAGAGCATTTGTGATTATTATATAACAGACGATAGAACTGCTTAATAGTGGCTCTTATAATATATGTAATTGATGTTTATGGTTATTTAAGCTGTAATTTCTAGTTCCATTCACTTCTACATTTTGTTTCTTTCATGATTCATGTTTTAGCCTCTGCAGAGCCTCCAGAGTCTGTGTTTAGATGGCTCTGCTTTATCGCTTTGACAAACTAAACAAAAACTTTTGAAATTTTCCACAATGTGTGTCTGCCTTTGTCACAACTGCTGTAGTGCACACGTAGTTATATCACACTATTCTAAATCTGAATGTCCCTCATGTATATACAGTATACAGTATGATAAATATGATGTAATGTTTCACAGCCCTGGCAATAACAATCTGCTTCATCCACCGTTAAAAAATGTTTTTCTTTTTCCTGTTTTGTAGTGATAAGCACATCTACATACACACCCACGCCTCAAACACAGAACAATACTGGATTAATCAAGCATGAATCACTCAAAATACAACCCCAGGTCGGCTCATGATGAAGAAACAACATTACAAGAATGTTAAAAGCTCTTGTCAGTAAGTGTATAGTTTTATTTACAATTGTGGCAAGAGGGGTTGGAATAAATGTAGGAAATTAACTTACTTAACAAAATAGGATAATAAAGGTGAATAATTTGAAATGGAAACTTAACCTTAGCTGTAAATAAACAAAAATAAACAAACCAACAACGCCACCCCAGGAATTGCACCTGGAGAGTAAAAATAATTAACTATAACTAAACAAAAAGGCAACGCAAGTAAGTATTACTGAGGAGGCAGAGACAGTTCAATTAAGTACAAAAATAAATGTTTATTGAAAAATACTATTTAAAAGACAGTTTTTAAAAGAGCTACACCCACACACTTTCACACACAGGCACCCACACATTCACTCAACAAAACAATATAAACAGTTCAAACCAGTTCTCCGTCACTCAGTTTTGGTTCTGCTACAGTTCACTTTAGTCTTGTTTTGAGTTCACTTTAATCTTGTTTTAGTTTTAAGTTTACTCAACTTCCCACTTAATCTTAATTTAGTCTGCTTAACTTCTGCTTTAGTCTTATTTTACTCAAGTTTGGTCCAGTTTGTAGTACTGTTTCAGTCCCGGTTTAGTCCTACTTTAAACCTGCTTTAGTCAGACTTTAGTTGCGCTTTAACTCCAGCTACGACAGTCCACAGCACACGGAACACAGCAAGTTGAGGGAGCTAGGCGCACAACATGAAGCGAGACAGAGCAAGCAAGCTACAGGACATACGAGGCTGGACAAGCGATACCACCAGGAGCAGGCGTGAGCGGAGCACAGCAGAGCAGCAGTCATTCATGGGCCAAGCGAAGCAGCTCGACGCGTGAGCAGAGCACAGCCAGCGGTGCGCCAAAGCGAGCCTGGATACAGCGCCTCATGGGCCACACAAGCCAGGGCACAGCGCGGAGCAAAGCGCACCAGGGCAAGACGTCAGACAAAGCGAAGCAGGCGAAGCGTGGAGCAAAGCAAAGCGTAGGGTCGAGCAAAACGGCGTAGGACAAAACGGCAGCTTCTGCACAGATAACACAGGAGGAATAAAACTATAGTTAGAATTTACAAGCTCTGCACAAGCGGACCAAACATACTCACCATTTAAGAGCACGACTTATAGTTCCGATTAGGGAGAGGCGAGGACGAGCCGCTGTAGTCGGAGCCTAGAGGACACAAACCAGCTGAGCGCACGCCGGATAAACGCATTTGTAAACAAGAGACGCTTACCGTAACTTTCGTAGTGATCTGCGTGGATCCGCATTTAACGTGGATCCGCGGGCCAAGCCCGAGACTGTCCGTGCTAAACAATAAATCTAAAATTAAATACAGTCTGCTAAAATTTGGAGAAGGAGACTGGACTCCTCTTACCTGCCGCGAGGCGCCGGGAGAACACGGAAGCGCGCAGATGCCGGTGGGCGGGCACAAAGCGAGAGGCCAAAGGGCGAGCGGCAATCTAACAGGGGCTTTTAAGGGCTGACAGCCAGCATGATTAGCCAATGAGAATCCAGAGCCCGTGATGCATTCACGGCCTGCAACGCTATGTTGCCACATCCACCCCCCCAATCTGCATCGGCGACCCGCCGATGGCCTGAAACAACTAGCGCAACAATTTAGTAACGAGCGCTCGTAGACGGAGCTGATCTCGGGAGATGATGGGGATTATGATGGTGGCCCGCTGTCGACCGTGTAGATCTGCGCACCATCGACCCACTAGAGCTGGGTATAGTGGCCATTGCAGTCTGCGTTGGTCGTTGGTCAGCGAAAGGGGCAGGCGGCACCAAGATAGGTCCAGCCGTCTCTGGTGTAGATGAAGACGACGCCCCAGAAGGTGGCCCAGGTGCACTTACCAGCAGAGGAGTAGCCACAGCTTCAGGTGGTGGAACCTGAACTCTCAGAAACAAATCATCCCCAGAGGGAGACTCCTCCACATTTGGCACCGCCGGCTCTGGTGGCAGAGTCTGAACTGGAGCCGGACCTGGCTCCTCACTGGTGATCAGGGCTTTCAACAATGAGCGGTGTACCTTCCTGAGCTTGGTCGGTTGTCCCACCGGGGCCACAGTATACACCGTCCCATCCTGAGGTGCCTGAACAACCACGTGTGTGGTGGCACACCAACGATCCTGAATTTTCTGACGACCCCGAACACTATAGTCTCGAATCAACACAAGCTGACCCTCAGCAAAGGGTGCGTCTTGGACATTTTGGTCATGAGTGGCCTTTCTCCGAGCAGCTGCAAGACGCAGCTTCTCTTTGGCGCCGTCAAAGGCTACTTTCAGGCGAGACTGGTGCTCTTGAACCCACTCATGTACAGTCCCTCCCTGAGGGTCGGGGACCTGTCCCAGCAAGAAATCAATAGGGAGACGCGGCTCCTGCCCGAACATCAAAAAGAAAGGCGACTCCCCTGTAGACTGGTGCGGAGTGGTGTTATAAGCATACAGCACCTGTGGCAGACAAACACTCCAGTCCCTCTTACGGGACACTGGCAGTGCACGCAGCAAGTTGTGCAGCGTCCTATTGAAGCGCTCACACTGCCCATTACCCGCCGGGTGATAAGGGGTGGTGCGCGACTTCACGATCCCATACAATTGACACAACTGCTGGATCAACAAGCTCTCAAAATTGCGGCCCTGGTCTGAGTGTATACGTGCCGGCACACCAAACTTGGCAAACCACTCATTGACCAGGACCTGCGCCACCGTGAAGGCGCGCTGGTCGCGAGTAGGGACCGCCATAGTATACTTGCTGAAGACATCGGTCATCACAAGAACATTCTCCAGACCGGCTGAGGTTGGCTCCAACAAAGTAAAGTCAACCGCCACAATCTCGTTTGGTTTGGAGGCGAGAAGGTGACCCATGAAGGCATGTGCGACATGGTCATTGTCCTTGGCAAATTGACACCTCTCGCAAGCCTGGCACCACTGAGCAACCTCCTTAGACATGCCCGGCCAATAGCAGCGAGAACGAAGCAGAGCCAGCGTCCTCTCTACTCCTTGGTGCCCATGCTCTTGATGGACCTGAGTAAGGACATCAGTTACTAAGGCTCTCGGCAGGAGGAGTTGGTAATTTGCCCCACCGCCATCAGGACGAAACACCTGTCGGTACAATAGACCCCCCAACTCTACCAGACGATCCCACTGACTCAGAAGGGTCAAGGCTGGTTGAGAGAGGGCCCTCCGCTCTTCCTGAGTGGGCCGCCGTTGTTGTTCCCAACAGGTAAGGATCTCCTGAATGACTGGATCAGTACGCTGAAGGCCATGAAGGTCAGCGGGGGCATAATTGGGAAAGACAGTCACAACAGACTGTGTTGCCCGGGTCTGCACTCCCTGCAAGGCTTGCTGCAGTGACTGGGGCAGAGGCGTGCCTGAAACAGGTCCAGCCTCTTCTACAAGTGTGGGCCATGGCTGACGAGACAAAGCATCCGCGTTCTTGTTAGACTTACCTGATCGATACTTCAGCTCGAAGTCAAACAGCGCCAACTGAGCTGCCCAGCGCGGCTCGACAGCACCCAGTTTGGCGGACGCGAGATGGCTCAGGGGGTTGTTGTCTGTATAGACCACACACTTGTGACCCAACAGATACTCCCTGAACTTCTCGGTCAACGCCCATTTAAGGGCCAATAGCTCCAATTTCATGGAGCTATAATTGGACATGTTCCGCTCTGTGGGTCGGAGTCCTCTGCTGGCATAGGCGATGGGTCTTACTTGTCCTTC
This sequence comes from Mugilogobius chulae, assembly GCA_038363315.1. Lineage (NCBI taxonomy): Eukaryota > Metazoa > Chordata > Actinopteri > Gobiiformes > Gobiidae > Mugilogobius > Mugilogobius chulae. Next base: position 31,450,621 of record CM076403.1, read on the forward strand.
CTGTTCCTGGGAGAGTACAGCGCCCAAGCCCGCATGGCTGGCATCTACTTCCAGGACAAAAGGAAGGGAAAAGTCTGCATATGCCAGCACTGGGGCAGACGTGAGTTTGGCCTTGAGAGCCTCAAAGCTCTGCTGACACTCCTCGGTCCAAGGGCCAGCAGCACTCTGGGCGACCCTCTTCTTTGACCGACTACCAGTCAGCTCGGCCACTCGGCGATGTAAAGGGGCGGCCAGTTTAGCAAAGCCATCGACAAAACGTCTGTAGTAGCTTGCGAACCCCAAGAAGGAGCGCAGGTCTGAAGCCGTAGATGGGACAGGCCAGTTAGCTACCACATCGATTTTGCCGGGATCAGTGGCCACTCCTCGGTCCGAAATCACGTGCCCCAGATAGTGCACTTCACGCTGGAAGAAGTTGCACTTGCTCAGCTTTGCCTTGAGCCCTTCGTTCTGCAACCTCCCAAGCACCATGTCCAGCCTCTCCTGGTGTTGCCTTACCGTGGACGAAAACACGACAATATCGTCCAGGTAGAGGAGGAGAGACTGGCACTGCTGGTCACCAAAGATGCGCTGCATAAGTCTTTGGAAGGTGCTGGGAGCATTGCAGAGCCCGAAAGGCATGCGATTCCACTCGAACAGGCCAAAAGGCGTGCAGAACGCCGTTTTGTGCCGATCGCTTTCAGCGACAGGGACCTGGTTGTACCCGCTGGCTAAATCCAAAGTGGAGAACCAGCGGGCCCCCGTCAAAGCGTCGAGCGACTCCTCGATACGTGGGAGTGGAAAAGCATCCTTCCGGGTCTTGATGTTTAGTTGACGATAGTCAACACATAGACGAATGCTGCCGTCCTTCTTCCGGACCAAGACAATGGGTGACGCGTATGGGCTGGAGCTCTCTCTAATTACTTGTGCTTTCAAGAGCGAGTTGATATGCTCTTTAACCAGCTCGTATTCAGATGGTGGAATACGGCGGTAGCGCTGACGGACCGGGACATCATCCAAAAGGGGGATGTCGTGAGAGATCAGGTTGGTACAGCCCAAATCCTGATCGTTAGCAGCGAATACAGAGGAATATTTCCTAAGTAAAGACCGCACCTCCACCTGTTCCTCAGGGGACAGGGGGGATAGGTCAATCGCTGCTATGGGGTCCGTAGCAGAAGAAGCAGCACTCTGGGAGGAGACACTCGCAGCTACTGATGGAACCTCCGTCACTCCAGCTGGAAGACTCACCACATTGACGTTGTCCAGAGTCCCCACAAGGGTACGCGGGTATAGCAGCACGTCGTTGTCACCAACATTGACAATAGGAATGTACGCTGTGCCACGGATCACCTGAACCAGGGCGGGGGAAGCCAGCAAACCTGCCGGCAAACCACGCTCCAAAGGTTCAAACAAAACCGTGGCACCCGAGTACTGCGCGGAACAGGTAGCAGGGACAATTTTTGTTACACCCCCCGGGATGCGTACGGCCCGTTTGCCCTGCACCTTCACCTTACCTGGTTGTTTGGGGGTAGGCCGCAGCTCCGCGGCATGACACTTCTGAAATGCATCCACAAGTGGAGTTGGGCAGCCAACCACAGGCTCCAAATCAAAAAGAGATTGTCCATGTTGTCCGAACAGTTCCTTGTAACACTTGCGGATGACATTCATACCTAAAACTCCAGAAACTTGCGGAGAGGGATTGCCGGGCGGGTCCTGCACAACTAGCACGCCACAGTGGGGCATCACTTTACCACATAGCTCAATTGTCAATTCCAAATAGCCAATGTATGGAATGGCTAACCCATTGGCTGCCTTAAGCTGTAGCCAATGACAAGCCTGCAAGCGTGTGCCGCCCCATGGCTCAAAATGCTTGCGAAAGAAACTCTCACTAATTGTGGACACCATTGAACCGGTGTCCACAAGACATGGCACAATTACGCCTTCCATGTCTACATTGAGATGTGGGCAAGACGCAACTAACTTAGGAGCGTCTGCCAGACCTTTAGCTTTGGTTGAGCCTGAAGATACCCCACCGAGCTTTGGCTCCGAGGCACGGTGGGTGCTAGTTTCCCGACGGCTGATTACCGCGACGCGGGGCCGGCAAAGGAGGTTGTTGGCGGCCAAGAACTCGGGGGCCATCGCATTCTCTGGCAATATGGCCAGGCTGCTGACAGCGATTACAAATGATTGGGCCATAACGAGGTGAGCGACTGCACTGACGGCCAGTTTGCGCGGTCTGCAGCAACGCAATACTTTGTGTCAACAAATCTAGTTGTTCTTGTTGCTTTTTCAAGAGCGCTTTCACTTCACTTACCTCTGTCTGAGTAGGCGTGGCCTCAATCCCCGGGCGGCCATGCATAGCATATTGCAGACCGAATGCAGAGGGCACGGAATTACTCCGGCCTCTCATGCCAGCTGGCAAACCCTCAAGCTCCCATCTGATTGCCTCGCCCCTGACCTCAAGCAATGTAGCCCTAGGGTACCGGCGCACATATTGTTTTAACTCACGACGCAGAGAACCATCGCAAACGTGCTCAATAAATTGATCGCGCAGTAAATCATCAGCGTTCGGCATGTCTCCAGGGGCTTGCAGTTTAACCTTTTCCATCAAGTTCAGCAGGGCCAAGGAGAATTCCTGCAGCGTTTCTCCCTCCTGCTGCCTCCGAGAGAAAAAGGCCTCCTGCAGGGCGACATAGGACTCCGTGCATCCGTACAATCCTTTGAGAATAGATATTATTTTGTTCGGGTCCTGACGCTCGATGGCGGGACGGTACTTTATTTCTTCCTTCGCCTCCCCCTCCAAATGATCAAACAGAAAGAATGCCTGGTCCGCCTGTGACAGGTGTCGAGCCCTCATACAGGCCTGCGCTTCCTCGGCCCACTCACCCACACTAATCCCTGTACGGCCTCTAAACATGGGACATTTGCGGTCCCTCGGAACAAACACTAACCTGTCAATAACAGGGGTGGTGGGGGCCGCAGACGCTGCAGAGGTACCGGCACCGGAGCTGGCACTAGCTGGCGCGCGTTCTTGGCGCAGCTTTTCATTATCTGCTTTTAGTTGAGCAATCTGGTTTCTTAATTCCTGCAGCTCGTCCTCCATGGCTGCAAGTCGTCCTTATGACTGCTCAAAAAGAGTGGCTGCCGCTTTGCCCTTACAGAAAAAAACACAAAAACAATTACTTTGCCGCTTGACACACAGATTTCACAGAAAAAAATGACAAGCAAAACAAATATAACAGCAAAAAATAAATAGAACTAGTCTCTGCCCCAACACAGCAAATCCTGCCAGCAATACGCCAAGAATTATGTGGCAAGAGGGGTTGGAATAAATGTAGGAAATTAACTTACTTAACAAAATAGGATAATAAGGTGAATAATTTGAAATGGAAACTTAACCTTAGCTGTAAATAAACAAAAATAAACAAACCAACAACGCCACCCCAGGAATTGCACCTGGAGAGTAAAAATAATTAACTATAACTAAACAAAAAGGCAACGCAAGTAAGTATTACTGAGGAGGCAGAGACAGTTCAATTAAGTACAAAAATAAATGTTTATTGAAAAAAACTATTTAAAAGACAGTTTTTAAAAGAGCTACACCCACACACTTTCACACACAGGCACCCACACATTCACTCAACAAAACAATATAAACAGTTCAAACCAGTTCTCCGTCACTCAGTTTTGGTTCTGCTACAGTTCACTTTAGTCTTGTTTGAGTTCACTTTAATCTTGTTTTAGTTTTAAGTTTACTCAACTTCCCACTTAATCTTAATTTAGTCTGCTTAACTTCTGCTTTAGTCTTATTTTACTCAAGTTTGGTCCAGTTTGTAGTACTGTTTCAGTCCCGGTTTAGTCCTACTTTAAACCTGCTTTAGTCAGACTTTAGTTGCGCTTTAACTCCAGCTACGACAGTCCACAGCACACGGAACACAGCAAGTTGAGGGAGCTAGGCGCACAACATGAAGCGAGACAGAGCAAGCAAGCTACAGGACATACGAGGCTGGACAAGCGATACCACCAGGAGCAGGCGTGAGCGGAGCACAGCAGAGCAGCAGTCATTCATGGGCCAAGCGAAGCAGCTCGACGCGTGAGCAGAGCACAGCCAGCGGTGCGCCAAAGCGAGCCTGGATACAGCGCCTCATGGGCCACACAAGCCAGGGCACAGCGCGGAGCAAAGCGCACCAGGGCAAGACGTCAGACAAAGCGAAGCAGGCGAAGCGTGGAGCAAAGCAAAGCGTAGGGTCGAGCAAAACGGCGTAGGACAAAACGGCAGCTTCTGCACAGATAACACAGGAGGAATAAAACTATAGTTAGAATTTACAAGCTCTGCACAAGCGGACCAAACATACTCACCATTTAAGAGCACGACTTATAGTTCCGATTAGGGAGAGGCGAGGACGAGCCGCTGTAGTCGGAGCCTAGAGGACACAAACCAGCTGAGCGCACGCCGGATAAACGCATTTGTAAACAAGAGACGCTTACCGTAACTTTCGTAGTGATCTGCGTGGATCCGCATTTAACGTGGATCCGCGGGCCAAGCCCGAGACTGTCCGTGCTAAACAATAAATCTAAATTAGAGACAGTCTGCTAAATTTGGAGAAGGAGACTGGACTCCTCTTACTAGTGATGGGCCAAACGAGTCGACGCGTCAACACATGTATGGAGCACTAGAAAAGGCGCGTGTGCCGAGCCGTGTCAACATGTGTGCCACTTTAAGAAATGTCACGTGAGCAACACATCTACTGTGTCTTGTGGGTCACATGGTGTCAACGCTGGAGCGAGTGTTTCTGACGCCCTCGTTTGATTTCGACCCGCAAAGCTGAGCATGACTGTGTCTGCACTGTGAGGCCAAAAATGATTAGGGTCTATATAAATTTGCAGCTTGACAGAGTCTTAAGCAACTAAATAATTAATCACAAGCAAATATTTAACAGCAACAGACTAAAAGTCATAATAATTTTGCTCACAAAATAAGCACAGTTATTAGTTCATTCACACCATTACGTCATCTCACGTGTAGCTCAACAGGGAGAGCAGGTGTTGCTCAGAGCAAAGGTCGCGGATCAAACCTCAGGTCATTTTTTTTTTTCCTCTTATTTTATTTATGCGTGTAGAGGCAAAGAAATCACAAGTTTGTGTGCTCCTGTAATGGGAAACGTTTCGTATGTGTGTTCAAAGTAGATAAAAGGTGTCTTTTGTTAGTAAACCGTCTCACCAGCTGTAACTTAACTGCACGTCACTGAATGAGCCCAGTGACTGCAGTGCATTTATTAAACCACTTGATGGCGCTAGAATGCACCAACTCTGGGTCTACACTGGGTCGACCCAGCTTGGGAAATGGGTTACACACACATTGACGCGCCATCTACCCATCACTACCTCTTACCTGCCGCGAGGCGCCGGGAGAACACGGAAGCGCGCAGATGCCGGTGGGCGGGCACAAAGCGAGAGGCCAAAGGGCGAGCGGCAATCTAACAGGGGCTTTTAAGGGCTGACAGCCAGCATGATTAGCCAATGAGAATCCAGAGCCCGTGATGCATTCACGGCCTGCAACGCTATGTTGCCACACAATGATGCTTTGTAAATGTGTCTTTTAGCCCCTGAACTCTTTTAATAAAAAAGCAGATAAACAGCTGCACAGGCACTACATCAGCTTTTGCTTTACCGTGTTTTAGCTGAAATAAGAGGTTTAGACTTGGACCTGAGTCAGATTTAATGACTTAAGACTTGACTTGAAAAAAATTTACAAAACTAAAACTTGGGACTCGACTTAGATCAGACCTGGTGCTTCTCCTCAATAATGAGTAGTGTGTAATTATACATTAACAAACTGACAGAACTTTATTTTACTTAGGATCCTTTACTATAAACATCTATGAAATTGCGTTTACACTGTATTCAGTAAGTTTATATCAGGACTTGAAAAGACTTGAAACTAAAAGCAGAAGACTTGGACTTGAAGCGACTTGAGACTTGCAAAAGAATGACTTGGTCCCACCTCTGACTGAAATATTAGTGTTTGTTTGCAGTAGAGTTTGCTTTTATTAAGGAGCCTCCATCATACTTAAAGGGACTATGCTTCCTTAAAAATGTAAGAAAACAGAAATAATCAATTTTAAACTTCTGAGCCTTCGAATTGTGATGTGTGTTGTGTTTTAAGATTTTATTTTATCCTCANTATTCCGTGAGACGCCCGTCGGGACACTATAGTTCGAATCAACCACAGAAGCTGGACCTCCAGCAAAGGTGCGTCTTGGATTTGGGGGTCAATGTAAGTGGCCTTTCATACGGCAGCTGCAAGACGCAACTTCTCTTTGCACCGTCAAAGGCTACTTTCAGGCGAGACTGGTGCTCTTGAACCCACTCATGTACAGTCCCTGAGGGTCGGGGACCTGTCCCAGCAAGAAATCAATAGGGAGACGCGGTTCCTGCCCGAACATCAAAAAGAAAGGCGACTCCCCTGTAGACTGGTGCGGAGTGGGTTATAAGCATACAGCACCTGTGGCAGACAAACACTCCAGTCCCTCTTACGGGACACTGGCAGTGCACGCAGCAAGTTGTGCAGCGTCCTATTGAAGCGCTCACACTGCCCGTTACCCGCCGGGTGATAAGGGGTGTGCGCGACTTCACGATCCCATACAATGACACAACTGCTGGATCAACAAGCTCTCAAAATTGCGGCCCTGGTCTGAGTGTATACGTGCCGGCACACCAAACTTGCAAACCACTCATTGACCAGGACCTGCGCCACAGTGGAGGCGCGCTGGTCGCGAGTAGGGACCGCCATAGTATACTTGCTGAAGACATCGGTCATCACAAGAACATTCTCCAGACCAGCTGAGGTTGGCTCCAACAAAGTAAAGTCAACCGCCACAATCTCGTTTGGTTTGGAGGCGAGAAGGTGACCCATGAAGGCATGTGCGACATGGTCATTGTCCTTGGCAAATTGACACCTCTCGCAAGCCTGGCACCACTGAGCAACCTCCTTAGACATCCCCGGCCAATAGCAGCGAGAACGAAGCAGAGCCAGCGTCCTCTCTACTCCTTGGTGCCCATGCTCTTGATGGACCTGAGTAAGGACATCAGTTACTAAGGCTCTCGGCAGGAGGAGTTGGTAATTTGCCCCACCGCCATCAGGACGAAACACCTGTCGGTACAATAGACCCCCCAGCTCTACCAGACGATCCCACTGACTCAGAAGGGTCAAGGCTGGTTGAGAGAGGGCCCTCCGCTCTTCCTGAGTGGGCTGCCGTTGTTGTTCCCAACAGGTAAGGATCTCCTGAATGACTGGATCAGTACGCTGAAGGCCATGAAGGTCAGCGGGGGCATAATTGGGAAAGACAGTCACAACAGACTGTGTTGCCCGGGTCTGCACTCCCTGCAAGGCTTGCTGCAGTGACTGGGGCAGAGGCGTGCCTGAAACAGGTCCAGCCTCTTCTACAAGTGTGGGCCATGGCTGACGAGACAAAGCATCCGCGTTCTTGTTAGACTTACCTGATCGATACTTCAGCTCGAAGTCAAACAGCGCCAACTGAGCTGCCCAGCGCTGCTCGACAGCACCCAGTTTGGCGGACGCGAGATGGCTCAGGGGGTTGTTGTCTGTATAGACCACACACTTGTGACCCAACAGATACTCCCTGAACTTCTCGGTCAACGCCCATTTAAGGGCCAATAGCTCCAATTTCATGGAGCTATAATTGGACATGTTCCGCTCTGTGGGTCGGAGTCCTCTGCTGGCATAGGCGATGGGTCTTACTTGTCCTTCCTGTTCCTGGGAGAGTACAGCGCCCAAGCCCGCATGGCTGGCATCTACTTCCAGGACAAAAGGAAGGGAAAAGTCTGCATATGCCAGCACTGGGGCAGACGTGAGTTTGGCCTTGAGAGCCTCAAAGCTCTGCTGACACTCCTCGGTCCAAGGGCCAGCAGCACTCTGGGCGACCCTCTTCTTGACCGACTACCGTCAGCTCGGCCACTCGGCGATGTAAAGGAGCGGCCAGTTTAGCAAAGCCATCGACAAAACGTCTGTAGTAGCTTGCGAACCCAAGAAGGAGCGCAGGTCTGAAGCCGTAGATGGGACAGGCCAGTTAGCTACCACATCGATTTTGCCGGGATCAGTGGCCACTCCTCGGTCCGAAATCACGTGCCCCAGATAGTGCACTTCACGCTGGAAGAACCACTTGCTCAGCTTTGCCTTGAGCCCTTCGTTGTTGCAACCTCCCAAGCACCATGTCCACCTGGTGTTGCCTTACCGTGGACGAAAACACGACAATATCGTCCAGGTAGAGGAGGAGAGACTGGCACTGCTGGTCACCAAAGATGCGCTGCATAAGTCTTGGAAGGTGCTGGGAGCATTGCAGAGCCCGAAAGGCATGCGATTCCACTCGAACAGGCCAAAGGCGTGCAGACGCCGTTTTGTGCCGATCGCTTTCAGCGACAGGGACCTGGTTGTACCCGCTGGCTAAATCCAAAGTGGAGAACCAGCGGGCCCCCGTCAAAGCGTCGAGCGACTCCTCGATACGTGGGAGTGGAAAAGCATCCTTCCGGGTCTTGATGTTTAGTTGACGATAGTCAACACATAGACGAATGCTGCCGTCCTTCTTCCGGACCAAGACAATGGGTGACGCGTATGGGCTGGAGCTCTCTCTAATTACTTGTGCTTTCAAGAGCGAGTTGATATGCTCTTTAACCAGCTCGTATTCAGATGGTGGAATACGGCGGTAGCGCTGACGGACCGGGACATCATCCAAAAGGGGGATGTCGTGAGAGATCAGGTTGGTGCAGCCCAAATCCTGATCGTTAGCAGCGAATACAGAGGAATATTTCCTAAGTAAAGACCGCACCTCCACCTGTTCCTCAGGGGACAGGGGGGATAGGTCAATCGCTGCTATGGGGTCCGTAGCAGAAGAAGCAGCACTCTGGGAGGAGACACTCGCAGCTACTGATGGAACCTCCGTCACTCCAGCTGGAAGACTCACCACATTGACGTTGTCCAGAGTCCCCACAAGGGTACGCGGGTATAGCAGCACGTCGTTGTCACCAACATTGACAATAGGAATGTACGCTGTGCCACGGATCACCTGAACCAGGGCGGGGGAAGCCAGCAAACCTGCCGGCAAACCACGCTCCAAAGGTTCAAACAAAACCGTGGCACCCGAGTACTGCGGAACAGGTAGCAGGGACAATTTTTGTTACACCCCCCGGGATGCGTACGGCCCGTTTTGCCCTGCACCTTCACCTTACCTGGTTGTTTGGGGGTAGGCCGCAGCTCCGCGGCATGACACTTCTGAAATGCATCCACAAGTGGAGTTGGGCAGCCAACCACAGGCTCCAAATCAAAAAGAGATTGTCCATGTTGTCCGAACAGTTCCTTGTAACACTTGCGGATGACATTCATACCTAAAACTCCAGAAACTTGCGGAGAGGGATTGCCGGGCGGTCCTGCACAACTAGCACGCCACAGTGGGCATCACTTTACCACATAGCTCAATTGTCAATTCCAAATAGCCAATGTATGGAATGGCTAACCCATTGGCTGCCTTAAGCTGTAGCCAATGACAAGCCTGCAAGCGTGTGCCGCCCCATGGCTCAAAATGCTTGCGAAAGAAACTCTCACTAATTGTGGACACCATTGAACCGGTGTCCACAAGACATGGCACAATTACGCCTTCCATGTCTACATTGAGATGTGGGCAAGACGCAACTAACTTAGGAGCGTCTGCCAGACCTTTAGCTTTGGTTGAGCCTGAAGATACCCCACCCGAGCTTTGGCTCCGAGGCACGGTGGGTGCTAGTTTCCCGACGGCTGATTACCGCGACGCGGGCCGGCAAAGGAGGTTGTTGGCGGCCAAGAACTCGGGGGCCATCGCATTCTCTGGCAATATGGCCAGGCTGCTGACAGCGATTACAAATGATTGGGCCATAACGAGGTGAGCGACTGCACTGACGGCCAGTTTGCGCGGTCTGCAGCAACGCAATACTTTGTGTCAACAAATCTAGTTGTTCTTGTTGCTTTTCAAGAGCGCTTTCACTTCACTTACCTCTGTCTGAGTAGGCGTGGCCTCAATCCCCGGGCGGCCATGCATAGCATATTGCAGACCGAATGCAGAGGGCACGGAATTACTCCGGCCTCTCATGCCAGCTGGCAAACCCTCAAGCTCCCATCTGATTGCCTCGCCCCTGACCTCAAGCAATGTAGCCCTAGGGTACCGGCGCACATATTGTTTTAACTCACGACGCAGAGAACCATCGCAAACGTGCTCAATAAATTGATCGCGCAGTAAATCATCAGCGTTCGGCATGTCTCCAGGGGCTTGCAGTTTAACCTTTTCCATCAAGTTCAGCAGGGCCAAGGAGAATTCCTGCAGCGTTTCTCCCTCCTGCTGCTCCGAGAGAAAAAGGCCTCCTGCAGGGCGACATAGGACTCCGTGCATCCGTACAATCCTTTGAGAATAGATATTATTTTGTTCGGGTCCTGACGCTCGATGGCGGGACGGTACTTTATTTCTTCCTTCGCCTCCCCCTCCAAATGATCAAACAGAAAGAATGCCTGGTCCGCCTGTGACAGGTGTCGAGCCCTCATACAGGCCTGCGCTTCCTCGGCCCACTCACCCACACTAATCCCTGTACGGCCTCTAAACATGGGACATTTGCGGTCCCTCGGAACAAACACTAACCTGTCAATAACAGGGGTGGTGGGGGCCGCAGACGCTGCAGAGGTACCGGCACCGGAGCTGGCACTAGCTGGCGCGCGTTCTTGGCGCAGCTTTTCATTATCTGCTTTTAGTTGAGCAATCTGGTTTCTTAATTCCTGCAGCTCGTCCTCCATGGCTGCAAGTCGTCCTTATGACTGCTCAAAAAGAGTGGCTGCCGCTTTGCCCTTACAGAAAAAAAACACAAAAAACAATTACTTTGCCGCTTGACACACAGATTTCACAGAAAAAAATGACAAGCAAAACAAATATAACAGCAAAAAAATAAATAGAACTAGTCTCTGCCCCAACACAGCAAATCCTGCCAGCAATACGCCAAGAATTATGTGGCAAGAGGGGTTGGAATAAATGTAGGAAATTAACTTACTTAACAAAATAGGATAATAAAGGTGAATAATTTGAATGGAAACTTAACCTTAGCTGTAAATAAACAAAAATAAACAAACCAACAACGCCACCCAGGAATTGCACCTGGAGAGTAAAAATAATTAACTATAACTAAACAAAAAGGCAACGCAAGTAAGTATTACTGAGGAGGCAGAGACAGTTCAATTAAGTACAAAAATAAATGTTTATTGAAAAAAACTATTTAAAAGACAGTTTTTAAAAGAGCTACACCCACACACTTTCACACACAGGCACCCACACATTCACTCAACAAAACAATATAAACAGTTCAAACCAGTTCTCCGTCACTCAGTTTTGGTTCTGCTACAGTTCACTTTAGTCTTGTTTTGAGTTCACTTTAATCTTGTTTTAGTTTTAAGTTTACTCAACTTCCCACTTAATCTTAATTTAGTCTGCTTAACTTCTGCTTTAGTCTTATTTTACTCAAGTTTGGTCCAGTTTGTAGTACTGTTTCAGTCCCGGTTTAGTCCTACTTTAAACCTGCTTTAGTCAGACTTTAGTTGCGCTTTAACTCCAGCTACGACAGTCCACAGCACACGGAACACAGCAAGTTGAGGGAGCTAGGCGCACAACATGAAGCGAGACAGAGCAAGCAAGCTACAGGACATACGAGGCTGGACAAGCGATACCACCAGGAGCAGGCGTGAGCGGAGCACAGCAGAGCAGCAGTCATTCATGGGCCAAGCGAAGCAGCTCGACGCGTGAGCAGAGCACAGCCAGCGGTGCGCCAAAGCGAGCCTGGATACAGCGCCTCATGGGCCACACAAGCCAGGGCACCAGCGCGGAGCAAAGCGCACCAGGGCAAGACGTCAGACAAAGCGAAGCAGGCGAAGCGTGGAGCAAAGCAAAGCGTAGGGTCGAGCAAAACGGCGTAGGACAAAACGGCAGCTTCTGCACAGATAACACAGGAGGAATAAAACTATAGTTAGAATTTACAAGCTCTGCACAAGCGGACCAAACATACTCACCATTTAAGAGCACGACTTATAGTTCCGATTAGGGAGAGGCGAGGACGAGCCGCTGTAGTCGGAGCCTAGAGGACACAAACCAGCTGAGCGCACGCCGGATAAACGCATTTGTAAACAAGAGACGCTTACCGTAACTTTCGTAGTGATCTGCGTGGATCCGCATTTAACGTGGATCCGCGGGCCAAGCCCGAGACTGTCCGTGCTAAACAATAAATCTAAAATTAGAGACAGTCTGCTAAAATTTGGAGAAGGAGACTGGACTCCTCTTACTAGTGATGGGCCAAACGAGTCGACGCGTCAACACATGTATGGAGCACTAGAAAAGGCGCGTGTGCCGAGCCGTGTCAACATGTGTGCCACTTTAAGAAATGTCACGTGAGCAACACATCTACTGTGTCTTGTGGGTCACATGGTGTCAACGCTGGAGCGAGTGTTTCTGACGCCCTCGTTTGATTTCGACCCGCAAAGCTGAGCATGACTGTGTCTGCACTGTGAGGCCAAAAATGATTAGGGTCTATATAAATTTGCAGCTTGACAGAGTCTTAAGCAACTAAATAATTAATCACAAGCAAATATTTAACAGCAACAGACTAAAAGTCATAATAATTTTGCTCACAAAATAAGCACAGTTATTAGTTCATTCACACCATTACGTCATCTCACGTGTAGCTCAACAGGGAGAGCAGGTGTTGCTCAGAGCAAAAGGTCGCGGGATCAAACCTCAGGTCATTTTTTTTTTTTCCTCTTATTTTATTTATGCGTGTAGAGGCAAAGAAATCACAAGTTTGTGTGCTCCTGTAATGGGAAACGTTTCGTATGTGTGTTCAAAGTAGATAAAAGGTGTCTTTTGTTAGTAAACCGTCTCACCAGCTGTAACTTAACTGCACGTCACTGAATGAGCCCAGTGACTGCAGTGCATTTATTAAACCACTTGATGGCGCTAGAATGCACCAACTCTGGGTCTACACTGGGTCGACCCAGCTTGGGAAATGGGTTACACACACATTGACGCGCCATCTACCCATCACTACCTCTTACCTGCCGCGAGGCGCCGGGAGAACACGGAAGCGCGCAGATGCCGGTGGGCGGGCACAAAGCGAGAGGCCAAAGGGCGAGCGGCAATCTAACAGGGGCTTTTAAGGGCTGACAGCCAGCATGATTAGCCAATGAGAATCCAGAGCCCGTGATGCATTCACGGCCTGCAACGCTATGTTGCCACACAATGATGCTTTGTAAATGTGTCTTTTAGCCCCTGAACTCTTTTAATAAAAAAGCAGATAAACAGCTGCACAGGCACTACATCAGCTTTGCTTTACCGTGTTTTAGCTGAAATAAGAGGTTTAGACTTGGACCTGAGTCAGATTTAATGACTTAAGACTTGACTTGAAAAAAATTTACAAAACTAAAACTTGGGACTCGACTTAGATCAGACCTGGTGCTTCTCCTCAATAATGAGTAGTGTGTAATTATACATTAACAAACTGACAGAACTTTATTTTACTTAGGATCCTTTACTATAAACATCTATGAAATTGCGTTTACACTGTATTCAGTAAGTTTATATCAGGACTTGAAAAGACTTGAAACTAAAAGCAGAAGACTTGGACTTGAAGCGACTTGAGACTTGCAAAAGAATGACTTGGTCCCACCTCTGACTGAAATATTAGTGTTTGTTTGCAGTAGAGTTTGCTTTTATTAAGGAGCCTCCATCATACTTAAAGGGACTATGCTTCCTTAAAAATGTAAGAAAACAGAAATAATCAATTTTAAACTTCTGAGCCTTCGAATTGTGATGTGTGTTGTGTTTTAAGATTTTATTTTATCCTCATTGTATAATGGAAGTTAGCCATAATGCTAACAACAACAATAGATAAACTTTGTGGAGTTTGTTGACCAAATGTGACATTATTAGAACATAACAGATTCATTTCCATCTGAATAGATATGATAACAAGAGATCTGAGCTGGGGAGATTGATTATTGGTTATTTTATTGGTCAAAAGAATAGTCCACTTTCTGCCTAACAGGAGTATGACTTGTGTTATGGTTTGTTTGGGATTGTGCCCTGCCGAGTTTCCAGGTGCTGTTAATAACTCTGCCCTCTCCATAATATTTGTCTAACTCTTCCTGCTCTGTGTTATGTAAAGTGCAGCTTCTCTTACTGCCAAAAACATGTTTTCATCCTAATGAAGTAGGGCTCAGTCAGTGGATACAGGAAGTTATAGCTAACCCAGGTCTGAATGTAAAATAAACACATTGACACAAAGCAGCCATTTTAAGGCTTGTTTTCCCTTTGCACTTCAACATGCAAAAATCTTTTTTTTTTTTTTTCTATCATAGTCTAACATTGCCTGCTTATCCAATAAGACAACCACAGTGATGTTTGTTGAGATACTGTTCTTGTCCCCTTCAGCTTCAAAAAGCATTGCTCCGAATTTTTGTGATTTGTAATGTCATGATGGATCTTCTTCACTGTAACATCCAGACTCATTTGTAGCTGTGCTTCAATGCTTTAAATCAAGTTTAGATTAAATTTAACCAAATCTAACCCTATGTTTTGTTGCGTTGACAAAGTAGATCTCACAGGTGCAACAGTCTATTTCTGTGAGATTCCTTTATCTCTTCACTGGGGTCATCAGAGCTCTGTACTCTCTCTGAGCAAATAATCATTTCATTAGTTCAGTAGTTTATTATATTACATTCTTAGCTTTATCATATTTGAGCATCTATATTTTTATCCATATCTGCAGCATTAGCAAATCAGGCAAGATTGGTTTGCTCAATTTCCCTTTGTAATTTCTTTTGCGGCCAGTAAATGGAGCTTTAACTTAATTCCTGAGGTGGAGAACACATAATGCTGCCTTCCAGTGGTCCTATGAGATCAGATTTTAGAGTTCCAACTTAAAATCTCACTGGAACAACCTCAGCTCAGAATTCCTATTCGGGCAGTAGCATTGCAGAACTTCTTATTTTCTTTTCTATCTTCCTCTATCTGAACATGCCTCTGCAGTTTTAAATACTTTGTACTTTACTTTGTTAATGTTGTGAACGTCTACACAGCCCTAATGACAGCAAAAGCAGATTAACTCTCAAATGTTGATCAATAGCTTCCAAATGTATAAAAGCTCTCGAGGTTATCCACATTTTGGCCGATTAGAGCACTTTCATAATATATTCTGGTTGGCTACATAAACTGTTGTGTGCTGCTTGTGCAATTTCCAACTTGACAAATGGAACATAAACATTTTTGAGAACTGGAATGCGGCAGAATATTCAAAATGTCAAAGTAAAGCACATAATAGACTGAAAATGATAAAGTTTTCATTTTAGACATTTTTGTTATTTAATTAATTACAAAAACTACATAAGATGAAAAATATTCCAGCTATTTTCCTCTGTTTTTGTTTGGTACTTTGTTGCTGCTTCTCCTGGTCTTTCCCACTCATTGGTGTGTATCTAACTCCAGATATCTTGATCCGTCTAAGCCTGAGCACAGCACAGTCACGTTTCCATAGTAACGCGTGGACAACACTCGTACACAGTTTAGATGAAGGTGTGCACCGAGGCCTCTGCTAATGATGCTTCAGGAAAGAGAGAAAACCAGGGACTTTCTGCTCAGTCCTGGTCGAGAGAGAGAGACAGACAGACAAAGAGAGAGAGAGAGAGAGGAGAGACAAACAAAGAGAGAGAGAGGAGAGAGACAAACAAAGAGAGAGAGAGAGAGAGAGAGGAGAGAGAGACAAACAAAGAGAGAGAGGAGAGAGAGAGACAAACAAAGAGAGAGAGAGAGAGGAGAAAGACAAACAAAGAGAGAGAGAGACAAACAAAGAGAGAGAGAGAGAGGAGAGAGAAACGAAAACTGGCAAGTGCATACTGGAAAATTCAGATTTATCTAGTTTTCTAATCTTAGCCTTAATAAAGCATGATCAAATCCTCAGTTCTTTATAAACAACCAGGTTATTGAGAATGGTTCAGTCCTAATATCCCTGATGCCACACATTATTTATATATAGTGAAGTAAAATATATTTTGTAAAGAAGATAAGTCTTGACACCCTTTGCAAATACCAGAATCTCTGCATGATTGGAAGAGTCAATTGTTGTGATTGAAAATCTGTTTACATGTATCCATCTTTTGTCCTTTTTGTCTTGCAAAACTCATTCCAATCCAAGCCATCCTATTTTTCCCATAACACAGTTCAGCCTTTCCCATAAACTTAAAAATATGAAAAACATAATGCGAATCCAGGTGCACACTAGGGGTGTTTAAGCACTTTTGAGATTTTCAGACATTTCTAAATTTAAAAAAGCACAGGCCAAAGACAGAAGGACATTTTACAACAATTATTTGTCTCACATTCACATCATGTGGAAGAACAGAGACACCACAGATGTAACAAGCTCTCGAGAAGTGTGAGCTGCCTTCATGTGTGTCGTTACTTATTAAAGTGAAACTGCAATAATGAAACATGCAAGGATTAAGTCCAGGTTGCAATGTCTACAGAAAAGCAGGGAGTCATAAGAGATAAGGAGCTTTTAACAGTGACTTATTGTGGTTGTGATTAAATATAAAAATCTGCACTATGCACAAAGTAGGTTGGTTATTTTCTACATTTTAAGAGCTGAAATGCCGGAAGTTGGGCCCACAAATGAGTGAAATGACAAATAGTCTCTTATGAGAATCGTTACTCAGGTCACACCCCCAAGTTCGTAGAGAGGCGCATCAGGCTTAATACTGTGGAAAAAGCTTTGGACTGTTTGTGTCAAATGTATTCACATTTGCAAGCAAAACTTCTAAAGCAAAATAGCCGTTGTGTGGCTGAACGTTTGGAGGAAACAATGTGCCCTCCAGCCTGACTCACTTACAAACTTTTCATCTTCGGTCGGCCAAACTTTTTCTTCTGGACATTTGCCAGTGTCGCTGCAGCAGGACCAATAACAAAAGTGCTCTTCCTGTATGACAAAAACACATCCACTTACTGCTCAAGTTGTCGTCATTAGGCCAGTGTTTGGATGAGCTGGAAAATCCCGCAGGACAAAGCCAGATGGCCCGGCTTTATCAGATCGCAGGCTTTGGACCTCATCACCTGCGTTTATTTAACAATGCCTCTGTGCGCTGAGGTCACACGGTCAGCCATGGCCAAACTCCACTCTCCACCTGAGAAGAAGAGCTTAGGCAGCAAATTGAGCTAAAAGTTGAGGTCTGTAGTTGTTGTGCATTTTAATGAGCTTGCGATGGACCACAGAGATGCACTTTTCCCTGTAGATTGGACGAAAACACCAGATCGTACGAGGAAACTGTAGCTGCAGTGAATTATGTGAGAATAGAAAGTGGTGAATGGAAAGCTACTGCACTGCGTTCCAATCTGAAAAGCTCATTTAGGTGGAATGCTATTATTATAATGTATGATGGCTGCTCTCTTTCTCCTGATGGAAAAGTGGGAATGATGTTGGGAATTCATTGGTATTCCGTTCACTGCACGTTTCTCCCAAGACATCTTAATCTTGTGCTAAACCCATTTTGTTTTTATTTAATGTTCATGGTTTTATTTGCACTTAATGCCATAGTGTGACATAATTTTATCCCAATATTCGATACAAATGCACTGCCTGGTTGGTTAAACAGCTTTTGAATACAGCTCTCATTCGCTTGTTGTTTCAGTAAATTTCATAATGTGCTAATTTTTCCACTATATAATATTTAGTGGTCATTGTTTAGAGGAGATCTTTTTGTGCACATGAGTCCCAATCTGTGCTCAAAGCATTAGGTTTGTTATTCTGAATAGACTGAATATTAAAAACAAGATACAAAATTTATACATATACTGTATGTCTATGTGCTGCACAAAAATAAGTTAAGTTTGTTTTTAGCAATATTGGACTGTTTGGGGGTGCACGGTAGCCAAGTGGTTAGAGCTCTGGCTTCCCAATAAGGAGGTCGTGGGTTCCACTTCCGGGTCGGACCATATCAACATCTCACGATCTCTCTGGGTGGAGTTTGCATGTTCTCCCTGTGTCATCGTGGGTTTTCTCCGGGTACTCCGGTTTCCTCCTGGGACTTGAGCTATGCTTTTTCAAGTCAACTAGCTGCTGTGCTGGTACTAGCGCCCACTTGCAACTGTGTATTCCATTGACTCTCCCAGCTTGTAGACTTTTTTCTGGAGAACTGCCTTCAGAACTACAATCCCTCTTTTCACCAGCCACAGAACAGACTCAGCTTGTAGGTTTAAGGATGTTCACTGCCTCGGTCCTGCTGTCCCGGTTTATATCAGTTGTGCTTCGTGCTGTGTCTCCTGCAGTGACCCTGCACTCTGCTTTGACACTCCAGTGAACCAGCCACAGTTTTTGTAAGCTTAAGCAAAAAAACAAAAAAACAACGATACACAAAGCATGAACAATAACAATCACACATCCTCATGAAGCCACTCCAGACCTCCCCAACATTATTATGATGGTAGTATTATGGTAGACTGATTTTGCTGTTACTTAAGGACAGATCAAAATGATTGGGGAATGTGTAAAACTTTACCAAAATTCATTAAAAAAGAAAACAAAAAATAAACTTCATTCGCCCTGCACCAAATCACATAAAATATTTAAGTCCTGTTGAGAATTCTGTAAGAAAATTCCTCACAGTCTGAGTTCTGGCAGTGCCCAGTGTTTGGGAAAGCACAGCTCAGTGGAATCCAGCAAAGAACTGGCTCCAAAACACTCCAACTTCATTAGTGAACATGCAAAATTGATGTCCTGGATCTAATGCAGAGCTGTGTGTTCAACAAGCGTCCATATTTGGAGCCTGCAAATTTGTGCAAACATTATTCAAATGGCTAATTTTAAATATTCTCTAGGCAGCTTTGGTTAGCCTCATTAGCTGCAAGTCATGGTGAACTAGATAGACTTATGACTGCAGCATTTTCCAGTTATTATACTGTACAAACTTGTAAGTATTGGCAAAAAAATAAAAAATAAATGATAACTACCATCCACTTTTCTGTCCAAACCTAAAAAGAATAAAGGAGAACCAAACATATTCAGTGTGGCTTTGAAAGATCATTTGTATTGCTGTGTTCAAGGCAATTGAGGTTGGATATTTTGGAAAAAAGTGCATGATACAAATGATCAAAAATACGTATAACCTTTACAATACCTCTCTGCAAAGGTCTATTGTTACTTCTCGTCACTAGAAGTATCAGAAAGTGTCACAGGATAAGTTATGCTTCCTGCGTTGACCTGCCTACCACACACTCTACCCACAATTCCCTGCTCTCTCTCTCTCTTCAGCAGGGAGCAGGGTGAGCGAGGGGCGTTGTTACGTTGGCCTAATGCACAGGGCATGTTAGCAGCTCATTCATACAGCTGCGTTCACCTCAGATCAAAGTGACTATGAACACCTCATTTTTCATGCATTTGATGTTTACGTGGAGCTGGCTTTGAATTATAAATGCATAACACATGAACATGCAGATAGAAAGAGAACGATAAGAATATCAAACACTGTATTTTTTTCTTACTTTATATATTCCATAAGTAAATCCTGATGCAGTCTGATCGATTGGTTAAAGCAGTAGCACATAAGCCAATCTCATGGGCATATTGACTCTCATCTTTGGTAATTTGCTTTAAGGACAAATATGATGTATTATTTGCACTGAAGAATCTTTGCTTTTAGAGCTTGGAGTTTAAAAAAAAATTATAAATGTTGCAGTCTTGTGCTTCCCAAGTCAGGGAAAAGCTACATTTACTGGCTGCAATAATAAAACCGATCTAGTCTCATTTGCTGCAGAAATGCTCAAACAAGTCTGGATGATTTATGAACAATGCAAAAGCTCAAATACAAATCTAGGATGTTCAGAACAGTGTTTTTTGGGGCTCAGAAGGAAAAGTATAGTTTCTCAATAGCAAAACTTTGATGAATAATTATCAAGGTTTCACATGCTCTTTTTCTCCATTTGTTGCTATAATGAAGCAATACAGGCCCAGAAATCCTAGTAAAGCAGAACAAAGTAACATTTTCACCTTGATAAATGTCTTTGTAAGTCTGTGTTGATGGTTATAGTTTGTATTTTGGAGCATTTGAGGCATTTGTGGACTCTCTGAGCTGCCTCCTGAAGGGAATACGGCAACTGCAACTTCTCAGTCTTTCCTTCATTCAGACCTGAATTTTTATTTAGCTGTGTAAAATTTGTTTGGACGTGTTTTTACTGCCGTATTTCAATTCTAAAGTTACGCGAAAATGAGAAAAAAAATAATGTTAAGTTTCGTTTCAATAGTTTAAATACACAAAAGCGGCTTAGGGAGAGCACTACTGCTGAAGTTGTTTTAGTTTAAAATACATGCATACAATGAATGAATGAATGAATAATTTTTTATTATTGTGTCTTGCACATGCAAGTGCCCAGCCCTTCATGGGCTTATAAGACACCATAACTGAACATCAGCCAGTATCCAGACATCAAAAATAAATATTCAACATTATTTAAACAAATGAGTCTGCCGTTTCCTCCATGCTTTTGTCACAAATACCGCCAATTTGTAAACATAACAATCAAATAACATTCTCATCTTCTCATCATCATCAAAGAAAAACATTTCAGGATTTTTAACAAACAGTTCATCAAACAGAGGATTCCTGAATTCATCATAAAAGGGACAGTATAACAAAAAATGCACTTCGCTCTCAACTTCTCTCAATTCACACATTCGACACAATCTATTGTCCTCAGGGGTTTGAGAGAACCTCCCTGTTTCCAACTCCAAAGGGAGAATTCCTGTACGCAGCTGAGCTATCAGGGATCTTTCGTTTCGAAACAGATTTGCTCTAACATAAAATTCTGTTTTGAACGCTTCTTTTAACTGAATATATGTCCGCAATTTTGGTTTCATCACAATATCATTCAGCCATTGCTCTTCAAATTTGGACATAAGCTTTGTTCTGATTATGTTAACACTACAGGGTAAGTTGTTATGAAATATATACTGAAGCTGTGCTTCAACAAAAACAGCTCGTACCTCCGCTGCCCAGGGTGACTCTGCTTTACTCCACTCAAACACTTTTCTTGTTAGTCTGTTATCAGGCATATTAATAATCCGATTCCATAATCTAATCATGTCACACTTTCTTTGAATTGAGCCCGGAACCCAGCCCATGTCACCTTGTGCTGCCAAAATTGGGACAAACTTATGAACTCCCAAAAAGCAGCGAATTGCCCTGTTTTCTACAGCATCCAAAGCTGAGCTCTGTGTGGCCCCCCACACACCAGCAGCATAATTTACAACCGGAGATACACAGGCCTCATACAACTTAGAATAAGTTCCATAACAAAGATCTTTGCACATTTTCAACTTGTTAAACACAGAACCGAGAGCTCGACTGGCTGAAGCAGCAAGGATTTTTAACCCACTGTCAAAACTCATAAATTCATCAAATGTAAAGCCCAAATATTTATACTGAGGAACATAATCAAGATTTGTATTTCCAAATGTAAATACATAACTGCTTTGCTTCATTGTTCTCTTTCTAAAGTGCATAATCTGTGTTTTAGTTTGATTTATGACAAGCTTCCACCTACAGCACCATTGTTGTAACACATTTAACATTGTCTGTAGGTCTTTTTCTGTTTCAGCCAGGAGCGCAACATCATCAGCATACAACAAAATGCCCACAGTGTCACTGCCCATATGTATGCCAATGTCCAACTGTTTGATTTCAAGTGCCAGATCATTAATAAAGAGTGAGAACAAAGTTGGAGACAGAGCATCACCCTGTTTTACACCAGTGGGCATAGGGAACCAGTCGGTATATAGATCATTCACTTGAACACAACCCATACAATCTGCACACAAGGATTTTAATGCTTGATAGAATTTCCCATCAACCCCGGCCTGAAGAAGTTTTAAAAATAACAAGTCTCTATTTACCCAATCAAACGCTTTTTTAAAGTCTACAAAACAAACAAATGTGGACTTTTTTGCAACTAATCTAGTTCTAACAATTGTTGAAACTGCATAAATATGATCAATACAAGCTCGGTGTTTTCTAAATCCATTTTGTTCATCTACCAGCAATTCTGAGTCTTCAACAAATGTAGTCAGTCTAACATTTAAAATATTAGAATAGATTTTATATACTGTACTTACATACAACCGTCCGAAGCTTCATGATGTTGATACTGTGCTTTTTAATATCATGGTACAATGCCTCAATCATCCCATTCCTTCTAGCGATTGGTCCACGTTAACAGTTCAAATGGTACAATGTCAGACTGTTTCCACACAGTGAAATGAAACCAGCTGATACATCAGGCTTTTGACAGACAGTGAAGTGTTGTATGAAAATATATTTTATTCTAGTGCTAAATTTGGACTGTAGTTGCATCCTCATGTGTATGTACTTGTTTCATTTACTTTCTACTTCACTTTTTTCTATAGAGGGATTTTCGGCGTCACTCTCCGCCCTACTGCGCTTGCGTCATGCAGAAAGCGCGCCTCTCCATTTGTTTACATTGGAAAACTTGCTCCAAGTAAACAAGAAACGGGGTGACAGCTAGCTGCTTTCATCAGGTATGAACCGGTCTGACAGACGTCTGTCCCCTGAAGCTTGAGACAGCATTTTTCTCACTTACCAGAAAGTAACTTCTAAGGGTCGTAGGATCGAATGTCATCCATAAATGTTAACTTAGCAGCATACCTTTTGTTTTCTCAAAGTGATAAACTCTTGACGTTGGCTGACAACGGAGCTTTTTTGACTTGTTTCCACTGTTTGTGTCTATGTGCGGAGGCTCTTTCTACAGGCGGGGTGCGCGCGCATCGCCCGTGTTGATAAACACAAAATCCCTCTATACAGTTTGACCAATGCATGGACTACTCATCTCTAAAACTCATTTCAAAATGTTTTCTGGATAGTTGTGGCTAATTCCAGTGATTAAACACAAAGTTTTGTTGACCTAATTTCCTCTGCATGTTGTCGTAGCCTGATCTGACTGCACAGTTCCCATGTGACTCTGGCTTTACATGTATTTTGGCCAAACGCACAGATGTTTATGAGAGAGGAGCTGCCCTTCAAACACTGTGGAGCATTAGATGTGGACTTAACCAGAAACCAGGAGCGTGTTTGATCTTTCTATTTGCAGAGCTTTCTTATTAATGTTGACTTTTTTTTTGCATTGGCAGCACTGCATAAAGAGTTCACTGTTTCTCTTTTAACATTTAAAGTCTTGACATTAGAAGCCCTTTGCTCTGAAACCATTCACGTCACTGTTTGGACATAAGATAAGTCACACAATCTGTTCATTATGAGGTTTGACCAATGGCTAAAGAAAGCTACACTACTAAGAAGGTAAAGACAATATTGTTTTAACACATGGAAAGAGCAAACGATTCATCCGCAGTCGTCAGAGTTAAGTTTAGCCGCGGACCTTTCAGTGGTCACTGTGTTGTACAATCTCCTCTCATGTGGGTTTCTTTACAGCTTTTCTAAACTCTCCTTTATATAGAAAGTCCAAAAATATATGAAGAATCCAAAAACAGTGAACGTAACATACTCACTGTTCATCATAATGTTTAAACAGAGCCTATATATGTGTTTATTGACCAATAATAGGAAATCATGTTTGCTTTACAGCTGTTGTGAAAATGTTGAAAAAATAACATTTATGCACAGTTCTGTATACATAAAAATGAGTGAAACTTATGAAGGCCACTCTGTGAACTATACTGAGCCTCAAACATTCACAACTTAATCAAGACAGAAATAGAAAAGACTTGGAATAGTCAGGACAAGTTTATTTGCATAGCACAATATACAAAGTCATTCAAAGTGCTTTACAAAGCAGGAAAAGATGCACTGAAATCACAAAACTCAACATTCATTCATTTTCTACCGCTTAATCCCGTTAGGGGTCGTGGGTGACTGGAGCCTATCCCAGTGATTTTGGGCCTTAGGCGGGGAACACACTGGACAGTGACCAACTTGCCGCAGGGTTAGACAGACAAACATTCACTCTCCCATTCCCTCACTAAGGGTAATTTACAGTGATGCCCACTAAACATGCATGTTTTTGGAGGTGGGAGGAAACCGGAGTACCCGGAGAAAACCACGGTGACACGGGAAGATCATGCAAACTCCACCCAGAGAGATCATGAGATGTTGATATGGTCCGACCTGGGAGTCGAACCCACAACCTCCTTATTGGGAAGCCAGAGCTCTAACTGCTACCGTGCACCCCACAAAACTCAACAATCATCACAAAATGTACTTCAAAAGGAAAACAAGAGTGCAAAGTAAAATTGTTTCAGTCAGAAATGTTTAGAGCCTGACTGCATAAAATTTACATCTCTTATTTCCCATGTTTAGTCCTGATTCTGAGGCCGGTCCCTGAGGTCCACAGAGTCTGAGATGGTTCATAAGGCTCTAATATGTCGGAGATGTACACTCAAGGAAAAAAGAAATGCAACACTCAGTTTTCTGAGTTTTTGGGGGGCAGAATTTTTTTGTTTTTGAGATCCGCCTGTTTCACATGAACCCCACATCCATTTCTAATCCTCAGGCCAACTCTTGCCGCATTTACACATTTTCGAGTCCAATAACACAACTAAACAATAGAGCAACCCTAAAACCAAAAGTGACAGGAATTTCATCAGACTGTCAATAGTTCACATGACCCCTGTTGGCTCCTGGACAGCGGTTATTCGGTGCCTCATGGATCGGCAGTAGTGTCTGAGTTGATCCTGTGGAATTGCCGCCCATTCTTCCACCAGTGTCGCCCTCAGCTGCTGCTGAGTTTTATGAGGATGTTAACGTTGGCGGAAACGCACACTGAGCAGATTCCAGACATTTTCAATAGGATTTAAGTCCGGACTCATGGCTGACCAAGGCAGGACATGGATATCATTCTCCTCCTGGAAGTTGGTGCACACACGGGCCCCATGGGGCCGCGCATTGTCGTGCTAGAACAAAGCTCCAGCCCCAACTTGGTTCAGAAAAGATGAAAACCAGGTCTGTCCAGTGATTTGCCGACATGACTGCCCTAACCATGACACTGGGACCACCCCACCGGTTCACTTGGCGCACACAAGGTTCAGCATGCCTCTCCCAGCGTCTCCTGTACACCCAATCTCGGCCATCTGCTCTGAAGCCCTGGAACCTTTTTTCGTCATTGAAAACGACTTGGGATCACCTCTGCAAAGTCCAACGACGATGTGCAGTGCACCATTCGACCCGAGCTCGGCGATGTTGGGGGGTAAGCACTGATCCAACAAATAGCTGATATGGTCGAATATCGTCAGCATGGAGGCAATTATGGACCTGGTGGTGGGCTGGAACCTATCACAGAGATGTCCCAGCTGGTAGGTGCGGTCTTGTGCAGCAGTCGTTACACAGGGGCCACTTGTACGTGGGCGGTCGTTAGAGGAACCAGTGGCCTGGTATCGCTCCGCAAGACAACTAATGGTAGAGCGGTGGACTCCAAACACCCTGGCCACAGCAAGACAACACCGTCCAACTTGGAGCTACCAATAGCTCCATACCTCTCTGGTTGAGACAATCGTGGCATCGTGAAGAAGTGTGTTTTTGACTTCATTCTGATGTCCTTTTATAGAGAGGACTTGAGCACAGTTAACCAGCGGTAAAAGTCAACTCTGAGTTTCAAACATGATTTTGTGTGAATTAACAACCCTGTAATGCACTCTTTGTGTGAATTAACGACCCTGTAATGGTCTTTCTGAGATTTATTGTTCTCACAATCAGTCAAGCCAAACCAAGAAATCTGTTCACCTGTCTTCAGCTTACTATGGACTGAAATCATGATGCTAACCAGGGTGCGATTTGTCAAAAAAACAGAAGGGGGAATAAAAAACATTTGTCATTTTACATGCGAACCACGTGCATAGTGTGCACACGCACCACGTACACGTGCATATTGTGCACGCGCGCCACCACAGTCACGTCTCTTCTTCCCCGTGTTCATTCAGTTTATTTTCCACTCGCAACTGATAGGCTTCTGGCGCGTTTCCTCCCAAAATGAACAGATTATATTCAGCAGGTCTACATAAAGTTCCGAAGAGCCCCGGGTTTGTCCTGCCTCTCAGCGCAACTCGGCGGGACAGCGGCACTGGGTTCTACAAACAGGAGCAGTGCAGTTACGTTTTGAATCGCATCGCACATTCTCGTCTCACATGTTCCTGACTTGATCTTCCCGCTCCGCTTTGCACACAGTCGTGGATTAAACCATGACCTCACAGGGCAGAGGACAGAGCAGCAGGACAGCGGCTCTGAGTAACCAAACCTCAGTCAAATGACAGCGCTGAGAGGGAGAAGAGCGTGAAAGACAGATTGGAGCGGGGGCCTATGTTCAAACTATGCTTGTGCGCGCAGAAAAAGTTAGAGGAATAGCCAATCAGAAAAGGACTGTATGTGAAAGTGTGACGTTATTGGCTGTTATGAGAGCTGCCTGTTGAGCGGAGGAGCAGCACCGGGAGAAGGGAAAAACATCAATGAGATACGCTGGGATTGATAGAACACTCTGAAAATTAGGATGTGAAACACAGTCTTTGTTATTCTTTTATCCCCCCTACAAATAACACAAGAGAAAAGCAGAAGGAGGGATGGGAAACATAGAAGCAGAGAGAGGGACAGACAAACCAGAGGTAGGGATAATCCCACCCATCCCCCCAGCAAATCGCACCCTGATGCTAACCCATATTTACAAATGTACTCGTTTTCAAAAGAATTTTTGAAAATTAAAATATTGCGTTTCTTATATCCTTGAGTGTACTTTGGTGCTAGTCCATGGAGAGACTTGAGCACTATTCGAGTTTTTTTCAAGTCTATTCTCTGAGGAACTGGAAGCCAGTGCATTGCAAAGACCTAAATAGTATTATTTTATACTAAATTGAACCACTAAACTGAACTAGTGTGACTTGTCTTTTTTAGATCATCAAAGAAAAAGATTGCTTCACACAGGGACATTTTGACATGATATGAGGATACACCAAGTCTCATGTCTGCCAGTGTTTGAGTCTCTCACAAAGTAAACCTGTATGTCTAATTCTTTGTCATATATAAATGTTGTGCATAGCAGAACTCATTGTTAATTCAGTGCCTAGTACTATCTCTATGGATTTTTTGCTTATTCAGTCTTATAGCTTATAGACACAAACACGTCCCTCTATAACACGACTTTTCAACCATGTATTACCAAGGGCCCACATTTTCAGAGAGCCATGGCCTGTGGGCCGGATAGTTCCACTGCAGGTGACCATTATTGCTAAAATTTAGGGTTGTACAAAATCTGTTTCATTAATGTCAGTCTCTACTGCTTTAGTCTCTGTTTTCAAACATGTCCAAACCAGCACTGAACCAGAAATAAACAAGGTCTAGACAAGGTCAAGTCAAGTGTGAACCAAGAGTAACTATTATTAGGCCAAAATCAGGTTAGAATTACCCAAAAAACTAAAATGGAACCAATTCAGTTCGAAGATACACCCAGAATTAATTCTGCAAACAAGAAAAATACCATTTGAAAGAAGGTTGAGGGCCAGGTTAGATCTTTGGAGGAACCCTGGCCTTAGGATGGATAGGCCTATTGAGGGACATGTTTGTGTCTTAATGCTAATGCTGACTCTACTTTTGAGACATGAAAAAAATAAAATAACACATCAATAGAATCTTCACATGCAATCTTTTATTTTACACTTATTAGTATTAGCTTGAAAGTCTCTGAGTTAGCTGTACCTTACACAAATTGTTTTTATTGTCTGTTTCGTCTCTGTGCTGTACTAAAACTATTTTACTAGCCACAGAATAATACTAGTGATATGCCAAGAAAGTAAGGAAGTTATCTAAAAAGACTGATAAAAAGCCGCAGTACTTCCTTCTTTCACTGTTGAAAATTAGCCACCGCAGCTTTAAGGGGCTGTGCCCTGTAATCAGATGATAACGTGACCTCCACATCTGCTTTTCCCACAGACGAGGGGCGTATCTCTGCTCCGGCACACATCACAGCATCAGCCCTGGAAACGTTTAGATCCACACAGTTTGACTAATGTGTGGCGAGCGAGGCTTCTGACATGAATTAGACTGACTTTATGATTTGGCCGTGTCGCGCTCTGATCCGCGGCTCATGTCCAAACCACAGGAAACCGGATGTTCTTGTGACACTCTGATGGGAATCACACAGACAACAGTCACATGCTGCTTCCTCTTTGGGGCTTTTTGTATTAAAGATCCAATTTTAGGCTTTTCTGAAATGGTTTAGACACATCTGGAATAGTGTTCTTCATGCTAATGCTGTATCTGGGATTGTAGAGCAGGACAATTACATGTAAGGCAGATGAATAAACTGTACTTAAAGGTGCACTGTGTAACTTTCTGTGGCAAAGAAAGTTAAAATCATGCTGTGGATTAGTAAAAATTGTGCTCTGCCTTATTGTGAACAAAAATAGGACTATGGAAACATCTTTGCCACAAACAAAATGAGGCCCTCTTTCAGTACAAGTAATCTATTTTGTGGCCATGGGAACTTCCTTTAAGTAAAAAAGGAGATTTTTATTTATTTAGTGCATCAAAAACATGATTTTGTTTTTCAAACTTATTTTTTGGTCAAAATGTTACACAATGCACCTTTAGCATGCAAGAACATAATGATAATCATATTCTCCACCATTACAAATTTGAAAGGTATCTCAAAGAACTACTTCTTTAATTACAAAGCATCTACAAAAAAAAAAAAAAAAAAACATAACAAACTTATTAGTTACATTTTGTAAAAGGGAACTCCCCAGAAGCTTTGTAAGCTTATAAAAGTGGGCTCCAGGCACTTATTGCACAAGAAAATATATACTTATATCTACAAATTAATTTTTCTTACATTAATCCATCTGCAGATGAATCTACAAATACATTATTCAAATATATTAGTACATCTACATTGATAATTGGTTACATTTATGCCTTTTCCTTTAAATTTTTTTCTTTCTTTTTTTTTTTTTTTCTACACTTGAATTGGTGTGTGTTATCACTCACCCAAACATAATCATGGATACACATACACACTGTAACAATGATAAACTCGAGACAACAATGACAATATAACAACTGACAATCAAATTATTACATCCATACATATACTCAGTGTATTTTTTTTTTCATAATATAATGTGAAGAGCACCATTGTTATTTTTAGCTTCAGTCCATTTTACACTGATTTGAAAAAACTACCTCTATAGAGTCTATATCAAGAATTTTTCTGTGTACTATGATGCTTTAAAACCTAGGTGTAGCTCATTTTAACTTTAAGTTTATCTTGCATGTCCACTTTTATTTGGTCCCGATCCAATAGAGGCAGTAAGTGACCTTCATCCTCCCAAAATTGCATTAAATACATACAGTATATACAGCTATGGTTACTGCCAAAGTCTGTGGGAAACACTTCATCATTTAACGAACAATAAGTTGATGATTTTAGTGATTTTACAGCATCATTTGGCGCAGAGTGAAACCTTAACAATGTGGCCGAACCTTTGTTAACCTTTCCTTCCTCTGGGTCAGTGTCACAACTTCCTTCAGTTTAACAGCGGCAGCTCTGAGAAAACGTTGCCAGTTCATTGTGTGATTGTGGTGCTTTGGCTCTGTGTTTGCACCAGAATGTGTGACCGTGAGCCAACACACTGACTCATGTTTTCACTTCAGTTTCTGGAATCAACCGGACCACTTTACAGCCTCATGATAATAATAATATTCATAGTTTACCACAAATAGTTAAGCAAGCAAAAAGCGAAGTAGACAAATGTAGATTAGCATTTGTTTGAGCAATAGTAAGTTCTTATCAGTAATGTTTTTACTTTAAATGACTGCTGCTGCAGGAACTACTTTGATCCGAAATCTAATGTTTTTGCTGTTTACATCTGATTTTATTCACTTCGAATCCCAAAACCTGTCGCAAAGTTGATTTGGGTGTAAATTTAAACTCCCTTTACTTTCACATTATGTATTCCACATGTGACACTTAAAATGTGGCCACAACCACATTTCAAGCTACAGCTGGAAACACTGTGAACTTGTTTGAAAGATTTAAGTTAATGAACAAAGCTTAAAGGGTGTGTGACATGTTTTTGCACTTTTCAAATGTTCGCTTTATTTGGTAGATTAACACTTGAGACAAATTTGTGATGAAGGTGAAAATAGCAAGAAGTAGAGCAGAAACTAATGACATCACACTGGGCAGTGCCTTTCAAACATGTTTTATTTTTCAGATTTTTTGGCGAGCTTTAGTCTCGGGGCCGAGTAATTGCTCCAAACTTCACTTTTGTCAACATTTAGAGTTGCGCCAGTTATCCCAAACACTAGAACTGTTTCAGTAATGGTATCATGGTTATAGCATATCTCATATTTTGTATTGCTTTATAAAATTTCTCTAGCAGAACTGAACCAGAAATAAACAAGGACTTGATGTTGCTCTTGTTCTTCCTCTTGTTTTTCTTTTTCTTCTTCTTGTTCTCCCTCTTCTTCTTGTTCTCCCTCTTCTTCTTCTTCTTCTTCTTCTTCTTCTTCTTCTTCTTCTTCTACTAATTGCTATACATTTTGATTTTGACTAGATGGTGGATTCATTGAGCAGAAATATGATAGAATACGTACTTTTGCAGTGTTTTGACCAGCTTTAGTTAGGTTTATGTAACTCGGAACTCTGTCCAAACATGTGCCAGTCTGCTCCTGCTCTTACTCTGTTTCCTTTGGCACCACTCTGTGTTTGGGCAGATCAGTGCCACTGTTTACTCTACGACTTTTACACTCACCGATTGTTATGAATGCACAGGAAGAGCTTTGTTTGTGATAGTCAAATGCTAAACTACTGTCCAACTATCAAGTTTTTCATGTTGTCTTTCAGATATGGTGTGCTTTTGATTCAGAGCTGTGGGACCTAACTTTTTTGTGTGCATAATTAAGCTTTATCTTTTAGTATACTGCAAAAATCAGACAGCTGTTTACTGTCTGAATATAATAATAAGCAGTGTTCTGATTGGCTGTGCTTGGATGGTCTATTTCAGTTTCACTTTCCTGTCTGTTAAAGTTTTAAAGCTATGACTAAAGTCTTTATGTGGATCTTTATATTTGTGTGGATTTGAACAAACGTGTCTAAAGGTTTAGTGAGAGTTAGAGTTAGGGGCGGCACGGTGGCAGACGGGTAGCGCAGCAAGAAGGTCGCGGGTTCGATTCCCGCATGGGCCCGGGACCTTTCTGTGTGGAGTTTGCATGTTCCTCCCCGTGTCTGGGTGGTTTCCTCCGGGCACACTGGTTTCCCCACCAACCAATAACATGCATGTTAGGGAACACTTAGTGATAGTCGGAGGTTGAGGCGCCAGGTGTTAGGTGACTCGCCTCTGCTGAGCTGCCCCAGGGCAGCTTACTGTCACTGAGTGGGGAACGGAGGGGTTCATCTCACTGTGAAGCGCTTTGTGACTCTGTGTCTGTGAAATGCGCTATACAAATAAAGATTACTTACTTACTTACTTACTAGGGTCTGGCTGGACAGATCTGAATGCTTATTTCTGATTTTTGTGACTTGGAAATCCAGGTGTCCCCTTCAGAGTGTAATTACTGTAATTTCTGAACTATATAAGCTGCTATTTTTTTTCATCAGCTTTGAACTCTGCATGTAACAAGTGCGGCTTATGTACTGTATGTACTTAATATCATTTTTAAATCTAGTTGGTGCGGCTTCTATTCAGGTGTGCTCAATAGTGCGGAAATCACGATACATATTTGCTATCTTGAATTTACAGTGCCTTCAAACCTCTTTTAAAGGGTCAAAATTGTGTCACTTTGAGTCTAGTAATTTAAATGATCTCTTTCTTTCCGGGGTAGTCCTGATAGAGGGGAAAGTAGAGGCATTACTAGACATATTTTAGTGGTAACAGAGGAAACAAAAGTACATGAAGTATACGCAGACACATAGAAAGGCACCCAAAAGCTAAAAGATTACACAAGGTTGTAGGAGGAAAAATGTTTTTTTTTTTTTAGTTTAGTTTTTAGTGTTTAGACTTAATTTTATTTATTTTTTTAGACTTAATTTTCAACAGTAACCCAAATTTTCAAAAATGGCTTTTCTATCTTTTTAAACCATTGCCAATATAATATAAGACATTTATTAAATTTTTATATAGTCAACTAAGGTTAAAAATTGCACTCTCAGATGTAGTTTGTATAATTGTCATTATTGTAATTTCATAATTTTATACATTTTTATTTATTTACATTTTATATTTGTATTTTATATTTTATTTATTTGTTTTTTTTTGTTTTCTTTGGTTTAATTTAATTTAATCGTCATCGCCACATTTTCATTTTTTAGATGTAATTAATAATTGTATTGAAATATAGTTTAATTTATATTTGTATTTTATATTGTAATCTTTTTTTTTAAATCTTTTTTTTATTATTTAGTTTATTTAAATTGTATTAACTTTTTCAACTTATTTTGCTAGTGAAGTGCATTTAAAATTGTATTAACAAACAATCATTTCATATATTTAGCTTCGATAGATAATATAAAGTAGATCCAGTAGAAGTTTTGTCTGGTTGCGCTGACATTTTGAAACTGACTCTAGAATGTTAAATATGTGCATGTCTTGGTGGAAGCGTATTTCTTTGAAGTGTTGGCCGTTTCTCAAAAGTCTGAAGTCCTGATTATCTGCAGAGTTCATAAATCGGCTCTAAACACACTCGGAGTCTCCAGGTGTCTCTCTTTAGTGTAAATTCATTTGCTCGACACACGCTTCTTCTGTAATCTGCACAGTCCTGGGATTCAATAAGTGCGTGTTGTCTGGCTCTGCTCCAGCTGGCTTCAGCGTCTGAGGAGTCTAATCTTATAAGAACTGCGCATGCAGTTGAGTCGTGATGAGGGAAAGCACCTCGGAGCTTTGAGACAGGAGCAGATAGAGACTCGGATGAAGTGTGGAGGGGCCCAGACAACACTACATCACACACACACATACTTACACCCCCCCACCCACCACCCCACACACACACCAACATGACACTTGGAGGAGTTATTACGGCTTAACTCTTCATTGTGGAATTCATAGGGAGTTGTAATTGTCAAGTGTCTTATTAGTTTTGTTTGATAAAGTGGGACCCGAAACGTACGTAAGATAAGATAACATATCCTATATTTGTCCCAGAATGGGGAAATTCCACTGTTGTAATGCACAGTTCAAGAACATGAAGTTGCTGTTAAGACTGAGCACAGTGCAGTATATGTCAGAATAAATGAGATAGAGGGGCATCAGTATAATACTAAAGTATACTGATGTGCTATAAGTGATTTTGATTATGAACAACTGCAGGATATGTAAGGATTAAACAACGAGGAGCCGTGCATTACACAGATATAATGCATTCCACGGAGTCAATTTCTCTTCTGTCAAAACAAGATTTATGAACTGTAACTACAGGAGACTATAATGAAGGAGTTGTTTCTCTGGTTACGGTTTTGGGAAATCTAAGCTTGTCTTGCAGAAACCAGAATATAATACAAAAGTTAGAATAATTTCTTAAGTCCTTTATTCCAACTTTATAATGATTGCAATTACCAAAAATATATACACAATTGACCCTTAACACATAATATCATTAGTATTGCCTCATATGTGCATCATCAGTCCTGACATGTCTGACTTCTGCTGGTTCACAGGAGCTCTCATCTCTCCCTGGATTCTCTATGCTGCTGCTGTTTTTGTCCTGTCTCTGTTTTCTGGAGTCGTGTCATCAGCAGCTCTGTGTTTGCCTTTCCACTCGACCAGAGCCAGCGTCGGGCACCTGCTCCACACAATAATATCGCTGGCGTGTGTTTATCTGCGTCTGTGCAATAGGCTGGAAAAACATCGGTCCAAGACACAGAAAGTAGAGCCAAAAAGAGCTGTAAGTGATGAGTCAATAAAGTCCTGCTAAGTGAGGCTGTAAACATGACATTTTTGGCACAGTAAAGGAGAGCGCATCGACCAATCAGGATAGACCGACTAATTGCAATTCAATTAAGCTGCACAATCTGTTCTAAATGTTAGCATAAGACCTACATTTTTGTTTAAAATCGGTTTCTGCAACTTTATAAACTACAAACTTATTTTAGTTAAGCCAGCTAGCCCAGAATAGGTCTTTAACCCCATAAGGAACCACTAAAAAGCCTAGATTTTTTTTTGGTAAATACAAACAAGAGTAAAGCTGGTGGTTCTAGTTGCAGCCAGAATAACTTTTCTTCAAAAGCTGAAGGTAATTTAACAACGAATGAGTTTTAGGGACTTAAAATAGGTTTCAAAGGTTTAGATTTAGATGGAGCCCATTAAAAGGTCCTATTAATTTATAATTTATTTGTCTTTTTGTTAATCCGAAGAGCATTTAAAATTTAAACTAACTCATCTTTTCTTTTAAATGTACAGAAGTTAGTTTATTTCTATGAGAAAATGAGCACCATTGAAAATATAGGAAAAAGGTGGGAGATACCGCACATGTCCCCTTGGTGCCTTTTGAGGTTAAACTTTTTATCATTTGAATTTTTTGAAACCCCTATGTCAAATCAAGTTATTTTTGTATAGCCCAAAATCACAACAACAGTCATCTCTGAGGACTTCCCAAGATTTTAGCAAACATGAATAGTAGGAAATAAAAATAAAACAATACACATTCAATGAAACAATTGATCAAGCATGTCAAAGCAGATTATTAGTAGAGCAAATGAATAATTGTCCAGAGCATCCCCTGTCCTTAGACCCTCCTTCTCGGCAGGAAAAACTCAAAAAAAAAAAACCTAAGGGAAAAAGAGAAACCTGGAGGAGAACCACAGTGAAGAAGAGATCCACTCCCATGGACGGACAGGCTGTAGATGTAACTAAGGCTAAAGTTATAGAGTTTATGTTTGTGGAGCCAGAGTCCATTAGCAGAGGGAAACGACTCGTCTAGCAGGACCAGGACAGGCCAATCCTGGAGAGGGAGGTGGGGCGAATGTCCAGAAAGAGGAGGGAGTCCGGCATCAGTGGTCCAGCCCACGTCACTGGAACAGCAACATCTGTCTATGTCACTTTACAATGGGACAATTTACTTCCAGAAGAGACGGTTGAGCTTCATAGTCTGAGAACAAATTCAATCCACCAAGTTTGTATCTGACATGTAAAAAGAGAAAATCAGGTAAACAGTGGTAGAAAAGCGACTAGCTTCTTGGAATCACACAAAGTTGAATTCATTTCCATTTTCTCCTTAAAAAAAGGTGTTTCTGTGTGTGTTAGATGACAACATTATTAGTAGCAATGCAGTTAAAATGTCCTGAAATCTTCTACTGCCAATAGCAAACAAGCTAGTGAAGCTCTGCATTGTTGCCACGACAACAGAAAAACTATTGTCGGTTTTTATTTCACCATAAAGTAAATTTGTGTAAAACGTTTTTTTTTCTATTGTGTTGTCTTTAGTTTTGCCACCTGTGCATAATCTCAAATTATAATATTAACTGTGTATTGGATTAAAGATATGTTTCCCTCCTGGAAATGTGACAGTAAAAGCAGAACTTTGTGAAAAATCAGACCTGTGTTCACTGTTTTCAACCAATTATGAAACATTGGATAGTTTCAGAGCCGTGTGAGTCACTATGCGACTCTTTGGGATGCGTACAGAAGGAGGTAAGCGTAAACTACAGTTTTGTGTCTGAATAAACCTGTTCTGTGCAGGATAAACTAATCTCTTGAAGTACCAATATTTGTGAGAGCGAGGCATGACTCAGACAGACGTGCTTCCTTTTATCAGTGTTTGAGAAATCGATGCCCTGCAGCAATAAACAAGACTTTACTTCCTGTTTAGCTTTTTCTGCACATAATATCACTTCTCTGCACGTCTAAGCTGCTTTTTAACATGTCTTAGGTAAAGCATTTGATAGTGTTAGATCCTTTACGCTCTAGAAATGTAGTTTATTTGGTCTTCATGAGTCGAAAGAGCTAAAGCCAATGTGCAGCTTTTGATGAGAAATTATAATTTTCTGTCTACACCAGGTTCTATGTCGTATGTGCTACGCCCTCTACGGGCTTCGCTATTGGCTAACACTCGAGGCAGCGCCTCGCACCTGAAGATCAAACAATGTACCGCTCCAATCATGAGGACGTGGTTCCCCCACTGGCCGTATATAAGGCCCTGTCCACTATCGCTCGCCCTTCTTTTCACTCAGCACTTGAAGATCTCTTAACATGTTCTTTAAGAAAGATTTACTCTCTACAATCAAGATTAGGGATTCGCCGTACTCACCAGCTCGAAGATTGTCACCCTCCGGTGTCGAGCACCGTGGGTACGGCAGATGTGAGACCCTCTTCTCCCCGAGGACCGTCTGTTTTCCTCTGCCTCTGTTGGCAGCACAACACAGGGATAAGACCGCCCCGTCTGCTGCTCGCTTCCCAGGGAGAAGCGAGAGTGGCGCCGTGGCTTCATGAGCCCCGAATCCCCGGAGCATCTCGGTCCGGACCCGGAGATGTCCGAGGGGAAGACCGTGCCTCCGGTCCGTGCTGCAGCCTTGCCGAGCAAGGCTCCAGCGCCTCCTTCCCTCCGGATTGTCCCCCTATGAAGAAGACATGGCGTTCCTCTTCTCCCGCGGCTGCTGCTTGGCGCCAACACCGTGTGCCAGCATACCGGCCGTATCGCTGTGTGCACTGGTGCAGCGAGTCGGGGGCTCCATCCATCGAGGACGGGATCAGTTTGGCTCTGCTTCCCTCTTCCTCGCTCTGATCTGGCGGTAAGCCTCTATTCCAGCCCGAGACAGGCTGACGGCGGTGTCGTGTATCGCTGCTATGCTAATGCTACACGGTCATAGCACTAGCTAGCTACTAGCGCAGGACGGGATCAGTCTGGCTCTGCTTCCCTCTTCCTCGCTCTGATCTGGCGGTAAGCCTCTATTCCAGCCCGAGACAGGCTGACGGCGGTGTCGTGTATCGCTGCTATGCTAATGCTACACAGGCCGTAGCATTAGCTAGCAACTAGCTAGCTACTAGCGCAGGACGGGATCAGTCTGGCTCTGCTTCCCTCTTCCTCGCTCTGATCTGGCGGTAAGCCTCTATTCCAGCCCGAGACAGGCTGACGACTGTATTGTGTACAGCTGTTATGCTAATGCTGCACAGGCCGTAGCATTAGCTAGCAACTAGCGCAGGGCCTAGTTAGCTGCGGACCACGGTGGCTGTTTTCCTCTGCATGTCACAAGCTTTCGCCATGGGCGTAGGTATATGTGCGCGGCACAGGTGGGCGGCAGACATCTCTGGCTGGGTCTGTCTTCCCTCTAGGACCATGAGAAAAGCAGCTCGCCCGCTGCTTCGCTCTTCTGCTCGGGTCAGAAGGAGGAGGAGCCGCTCTTCCCCGAGACACGCTCTTACAGCTGCGGCGTTCTGTTCCTCGGGCTCCGGCTCCTACAGATCAGGAGCGCGAGTCCGGAGCGGCGCGCTCCTTTATCTGGAGCTTGTAAGAGAGAGGAGAGGCTCTTTATGTTATGATTTAGAGTTACTTCTCACCATGCAACAGACACGCACTGGTAGCGTTTCTGTTGCTGTTCTTGCTGGTGCTATAGCTCCGATGCTGGCTCCAGCTGTCCTGTCACTCTCATCCCCGCTGAGTGTCGCGGTGCGGATGAGTGCGTCAGGAAAGGGCAGAGGTTGACTGTGACCCCCCACTCTCGCCCAGGGAAGAAGACGTAGGTGAGAACCACGTACTTCACCACAGCCGC
Organism: Mugilogobius chulae; assembly: GCA_038363315.1. NCBI lineage: Eukaryota > Metazoa > Chordata > Actinopteri > Gobiiformes > Gobiidae > Mugilogobius > Mugilogobius chulae. Next base: position 31,488,420 of record CM076403.1, read on the forward strand.
TGTCGTGAGGGCGGAGTTTCCAGCAGCTCAGATAGCTGTCCAGGGTAAGGACAGTTCTTTACCCACCGCTGCTGCTCTGGTAGCAGGGCACCGTGTTCTGCTCCTATCTGCGCTTGGAAAGCATGTGGGAAGAAGACAGGCTTCTGTGCGTCATCTCCATTTACTCATCTTTTTATGTAGATGTTTTTTCCCGCTCCTCGCTCTGCTTTGAGGATGCGGATTTGTGTAGTGCAGGACCGTTTAGGGCGCGCTCTGATGCGCTCCCTCTCACAGGGTCACACATGCACGAGCAGCGGAGCTCCCATCACGTCTCCGCTCCCTCCCTGGTCAGTGCTGCGCAGCGACAGGGGACGCGCGCTCCACCTGTCCCGGCTGCGGACGGTCCCCCAGCTGGCATTGCTGTTGGAGTTACACCAAACGCCTTCTTGCGCTGTCCCGCAGCACGCAGGGGGCAAGTGCAGGCTCGTAGGGGTCGCGCATCGACGCGCTTCCCCTCGTGCTTTGGAGGAGAGTCTACAGTCCATAGATCCTCTCCTCTTACGGTTAGTGTAGCGCCGCGGCATCAGACGCCTGCTCGTCCCTTCCAGCATTAGGAGCAGGGGCAAGTCTGTGAGCGCTCGGCCTCTGCCCGGAGCTTGACAGCATCTCGGCGGAATGCTTGTCTATCTCCTCATTCCCTAGGGGAGGCGCAGACTGCGCGGGTGCGACGTTATGACCGGTTCTCGTTCGTACGTCCCTTACGAGCACCCCCCCCCCCCCCCCCCTACGGACATAGTGGGCAGGCCCAAGCTTCTGGCTCCCGTCCCTCCTGCTACGATATGCAAGCGGAGAGAACGGAGAAAGTAACTGCAGTTCTATGAGTATGTGCATAGCCCTCCTCGGGCTTCGCTTTTGGCCTTATCTACATGGAAGGCCGACATAGAACGGTTCCTATTCCCCGTACTTCTTGGTTGCCAAGAAGTGCGGCGGCATACGGCCCTTTTTGGATCTGCGTGTCTCCTCCTTCCTGTTACGTGGCGCAGGATTGGAGGTGCTAGCAGAGAGAGGAGAGAAAATGTAGTTACTTACGTAACTGTAGTTCTATGAGTTGGTGCGTAGTCCTTTACGGGCTTCGCTATTGGCCTCTATCTACATGGAAGGCCGACATAGAACGGTTTCTACTCCCCGTACTTCTTGGTTGCCAAGAAGTGCGGCGGCATACGACCCTTTTTGGATCTGCGCGTCTCCTCCTTCCTGTTACGTGGCGCAGGAATGGAGGTGCTGGCAGAGAGAGCAGAGAAATTTTAGTTACTTGCGTAACTGTGGTTCTATGAGTGTGTGCGTTGCCCTCTGCGGGCTTCGCTACTGGCCTTTATCTACATGGAAGGCCGACATAGAACGGTTTCTACTCCCCGTACTTCTTGGTTGCCAAGAAGTGCGGCGGCATACGGCCCTTTTTGGATCTGCGCGTCTCCTCCTTCCTGTTACGTGGCGCAGGAGTGGAGGTGCTGGCAGAGAGAGCAGAGAAATCTTAGTTACTTACGTAACTGTAGTTCTATGAGTGTGGCATAGCCCTTTACGGGCTTCGCTATTGGCCTTTATCTACATGGAAGGCCGACGACATAGAACGGTTTCTGCTCCCCGTACTTCTTGGTTTCCACAGATGCATAGCCTAGAGGCCGTTTCGCATGCTGACCACACGACACCTGTTAAGTGTGTCAGTCTGGGCGATTGTCTGACTCTGTTAACCTCATGGATGCTTGCTTCCAGGTTTCCATTGTTTCGGAGCTCTGAAGGTTCCACCGCTTCTCCATGGCTAGGAGATGCCAGGAATATTGCTGACTCCCGTTTGGCTGTTCGCTGGCACTTGGAGAAAGTGCGTGGAGGCGGCGCTGGACCTGCTGCGTTGTATTGGAACCAGCCATTGGCTCATCCTGGCCTCCTCCCATCAGGAGGCTCAGGCTCACACAGAGGTGGTGCTGGATTACATCTTCAGGCTGGGCTTTGTGGTCAACAGACTGTGTTTGAAGGACGCAAGTCCGGTCCCATCAGATTCAATCGCTTCTCGGATTGATGGCAGTGGCCCAACCAGTGGTACAGCTGGCCTACTGCCCATGAGACGCCTCGGTGGTACTCCCGTCTCAGGTTGCACCCGGCGCACGACAGGAGGACATGGCTGAGGCCCCCAATGCCCGCACGGAAGGATATCCAGTTCTGGACCGTCCCGGTTCTTCTGAGCCAGGGTGTGCTGCTGGGTTGTGTCCCCCATTACACGGAGTTGTTCACAGATGCCTCCCTGTTAGGTTGGGGGGGGGTCTTGGACCAGTGCTCGACGGGCGGCACCTGGTCTCCGACGCCCAGCCACATCAATGTCCTGTAGATGGAGGCAGTGAGGAACGTTCCTGCACGTCCTGCACTTCAGAGCGGAACTGGAGTGACACCACGTCTTAGTCCGATCAGACAACACGACTGTGGTGGCTTATCTGAACAGACAAGGGGGAACCAGATCTCCCTCGCTCCACAGGAGGGCGGCCTGAGATCTTTCTATGGGCCATCACTCACCTCCTTTCCTTGAGGGCCCGGCACATCCCCGGCATTCTCAACGTAGGCGCGGACAGAATGTCCAGGAGCGGAGCAGCCCGCGGCAAATAGAGCCTAGCCCCTTGGGTGGCGGCGCAGGTTTGGCAACAGCTCGGCCACCCGGTGGCCGACCTGAAAGCACTCTATGCCCCCTGTAGTTCTCACTCAGACCAGGGGACGAGCCTCCTCTGGGCGTCAACGCGTTGGCGCACCGACTTTGGCCGAGGGGTCTTCTTTATGCATTTTCCCCTCCGGCTCCTCCCTCCACTGCTCCACAGAGTCAGGAGAGACAGGCTACAAATGGCCCCGAACAGTCCAAGTGCCGGGTGGTACCCGGACTTGGTGTCCATGGCACAGGGGGACCTTGGCCCCTCCCGGACTCGCCAGACACGCTGACTCAGGCCCAATGATCCCTTTACTCACGTCCAATCCTAGGCCACAGGCTCTTGGTTTGGAAGCCGAGAAGGAAGGTGGTTAGGCTTAGGCCTCCCTTCTGCTGTAGTCTCGACTATTCAAGGAGGCCGTGCGCCTTCGACGTTTAGGGCCTACAGGCTATGATGGCAGTTGTTTGCCACATGGTGCACGGAGAGGTCAGTGGATCCCCTCTCCTGCACTATTCAGGAGGTCTTGGGTTTTTGTCAGGGTCTCCTGGCCAAAGGTCGATCGGCTTCGACCTTGGGCGTCTTTGCTGCGGCCATCGCTTTCGGCCGCATTGGTTTTTGGTGGTTTCCTGGCCCATAACCATCCTCTCGTTAAGCGCTTCTTACGGGGTGCGCTCAGTCCGAACCCACCCCCCAGAAGCTCTGCCGCCCCTTGGGAACTGCAGGTCTGTTAGAGGGCCTCTCGGGTCCACCTTTTGAGCCCCTGGATCGCGCTGAGCTCAGCTGCTTATCGTTTAAGACGTTTTTGGTGATCGCCTCTGCCAAGAGGGCAAGGGAATTATGCGTCCACTCCATCCACCCTTCTTGCATGTTCTTCAGCGGTGATGGAGGCTTGGTGGAATTATGGCCGAACCAGGCTTTCCAGCCTAGGATGTCCAGGGTCATCCGCTTGGGACAGCGTTGTCATCCCCCACATGCGTCAGCGGAGGGTGAAGGGTGTCACCTGTCATGTCCGGTCAGGGCATTTCGCCGCTTCCTGCACTGCACGGCTGGCTTCAGGTATTCTGACCAGTTATTTGTGGGTTTTGATGCGAAGGATCGAGGCACTGCTCTCTCTTCGCAGCGCTTAGCCCACTGGGTGTGCCAGGCGGGTCACATGACTGACGAGGCAGAGGGGCGTTCCCCTCCTGCACTCATCAGAGCTCGTTTTACCTGGTGTGTGGCCACCTTTTCAGCTACTCTTAGAGGGGTGCCCCTAGAGGAGATCTGTCTGGCAAACTCCTGGTCCTCCTTGTCGACGTTTGTGCAGTCATATCTGTTGGATGTGACAGTGCGGTCAGTGACTCATTTGGTCCTTTATCGCGGGCCGGATGAGTCGTCATGAGGTGACGGCCTAAGGACTTTCCTCTTTGTTGGCGATGTGCCTCAGGCGCTTTTTGGAGAGGCGACCTGCGCATTGCTTCCAGTTTCAGCGTCTTCTTCTGGAGGCTTTTGCCTGGGTGTTCTTGGCGCTCTTGGGAGAGGCGGCCTGTTCACCTTCGTTCGTACTCCTTCTGGATACTTTTGTGGTGGTGTCCTGGTGCTCTTGGGAGAGGCGACCAGTTCATCAATGCATTAGCACTCCTTCTGGATGCTTTTCTTGTGGTGACTTGGCGCTCTTGGGAGAGGCGGCCTTTCATCACCTTTGTTTCTTTTCATGCGGGTGGTTGTGGCAGGTCCGGGCAGGACTATGTGCCTTCTCTCCATCCGGTTTCAACCTCGCCCGCTGCCTCTCTGTACTTGGTACGAAGTAGGTTTGCGGGTGCGCTCCAATCATGTATGCCTGCTGGGAGTACATTGATCCTACGGCCTTCGCGTAGAGTATGCCAATAGCGAAGCCCGTAGAGGGCGTAGCACATACGACATAGAAATCTTAGTTACCTAATGTAACTGTAGTTCTATGAGTATGTGCGTAGCCCTCTACCTGCAGGCCCAGCAGGCATGTCTTCCACTGCGCTAGAGTTCAAGAAGGGCGAGCGATAGTGGACAGGGCCTTATATACGGCCAGTGGGGGAACCACGTCCTCATGATTGGAGCGGTACATTGTTTGATCTTCAGGTGCGAGGTGCTGCCTCGAGTGTTAGCCAATAGCGAAGCCCGTAGAGGGCTACGCACATACTCATAGAACTACAGTTACATTAGGTAACTAAGATTTTTCTGTCTTGTTTTGACTCTGACTTATAATATTGTCCAGTCATCTCACTCTCTAAAGCAGGCATGGCCAAACTATGGCCCAAGCGCTAAATGTGGCCCTCAGACCCATTTTTTTAGCCCTCATTCTGCCCAAAGTATTAGCCTAAAGTGCAATAAATAATTCATTTTACTTCACTTTTCTAAAAAATTACCCTTTTAAGTATTTTACTGATGTCTTGCTGTTTAAAGTGAAGTCTTATGGCTCAAATTAATCTTTACTAGATGTAAACCATTTGAATTTTTACTGGCCCTCCATCTTGTCTGTGTTTTAGTTCAAGGCTTCTGGTGAAAAAAGTTTGGACATTCCTGCTCTAAAGTGTTCCAAGATCTTAAAAAAGCCAGCTACTTCTTTGGAAAACTCAGCCACAAGCAGCTACACGTTAGAGTATTGTTCTGGATTATGCTCTGATGTCACTTTTTACAATCTCAAAAGTCTATTTACTTTATTACACTATTATTTAGTCACATTTTTCTCCCATTACTAAAGCATTCTGGTATTTGTAATTCTTTTAGCTTAGAAGCATGTATCATTATGTTCGGAAACCAGCCTGAGTTGAGCTGTCTGTATGTTGACCATAGCTAAATAAATAAAAACATAGTCTACATAGATATTTGTCTAAAAGTGTTCCCTTGTGTCTGCTGGCCGTGGGGTTTGAGCAGAGTTAAAGTTAGAAAGTGTTTGGCTGCAGTGGTGAGCTGCAGGATGTTGTGACCGTAGAGCTGTTGCCCACAGGAGCTGAAGCGAGCCGGGGAAGTGCATTTTGGGCTCTGTGGGGTCTCCATCTTTTGTAAGAACCGCTCTGAAATGCAGAAAAAATATGTATTCAGGTCACAGGTTAGAAAAGTGGCACAGGAAGTGAGAGATAGATATCTTCATGAGCCTTTATATACTGAGAAAATAGTCTCAGTTGTCTCTTATTATCAAAGATTGACTAAAATGAACATTCTTATGTTTGTGGACATAAGCAACACTAGCATGTTAAAGATAATACATTTTTACATTTTATTCATGGTAGTTATTGTTTACCATAAATAAAGTTTCAGAAATAACAGCAGTTGCAACTTGATCTCGCAGAAGTGCAAGTCTATATCTCGCAGAGCAAATAGTGTGTCATGTGAACACACAGGCCCTTGTCCTTTTTTTCTTGTCCTTGTGATATTTTACCTGTTAAACCAAAAGAAAACGTTGCTACATGGCTTCAACCAAAATTAATTGTCATTTTACATTTTGGCTTTTCATGAGATATTGACGTAAAAAAGAAGGCATGAAAACGTGCTTATTTTACGTTTTGACATTTTGTTGTATATCTACGTTTTCTTCAGAGACTGTGTTGGCAGTCGTATAAGTTTATCAACTTGTGATCTTAAGCAGGCATCTAACTGCCTAGTTTGCCTATGCCCTGGGCCGGCCCTGATTAAGCGGTAGTAAATGAATGAATGAATATTAACCAATGCCAAGCCACAAACGTAAACCTACCCATTTTTGTAACCTTTATACTTGAACTGACTACAAATAAAAATCTACCTGTGTGGCCTCACCCAAAGCGCATGTCTATAAAATGTGCACTTAAAACATATATTGCGTATATCATATGGCGACTCAAATAGTGTCAATTAGATTTTCTTAGCGTTCTAGATGTGTGTTTTGGCTGAAGCCACTCAGGGACATTTTCTTAGGTTTAATGGTTAAGTATAGATCTGAAGTTACCAAAATGGCAAAGTTTAGGTCTGGAGTTTATCAATAATCATGAACATAAATTTTTTACATCCACAATAGAAATAAACAAGCACGTGTATCGTGGATGTAAAAGTGGACAAATTATGTGGTATACATACACATTTATATGCATTTATTATGCGTGTTATACATACACATTTATATGCATTTATTATGCGTGGTATACATACACATTTATATGCATTTATTACGCGTGGTATACATACACATTTATATGCATTTATTACGCGTGGTGTACATACACATTTATATGCATTTATTACGCGTGGTATACATACACATTTATATGCATTTATTACGCGTGGTATACATACACATTTATATGCATTTATTACGCGTGGTATACATACACATTTATATGCATTTATTACGCGTGGTATACATACACATTTATATGCATTTATTATGCGTGGTATACATACACATTTATATGCATTTATTACGCGTGGTATACATACACATTTATATGCATTTATTACGCGTGGTATACACACTACTGCGAAGTTCAGCTGACATACACACAGAAAAGGAAAATGTTTTGTCTTATCATGATCTTTTAAATTAAATGGTACAGTTATGCGTTCCATGAGAAGATGTTTGGAGTCGTGTTTGACGGCATGAAATCTTTCATTTGTGTTGTGCTCTTGAAGTGACAGTTACAGCAGAGTCACAGTGGGTTCTTGTGGGTTAACAAAGAAACGGCCAGACTTTTTCAGTAATAAAACGCTCACTCATTTTGACACAGACGTGACTTATGATTCATTCTGAGAAACCTGGCCAAGAATCTCCATGAGTCAATATTTGGACACACTTTCAGTCCAGTGGCTTAACCTGATTGTGGGAACTATTTTATCCACGATCATTTTTATGTGTGAGGCAGATTTTTGCACTGGCTTTAAAGGTATTTGCATGTATTCTGTATGAACCGTGTTCGTTGTTGAAAATGTGCAAGTTCAGCTAATTTATAGAAAAAAAATACTTCCGCTTTTCATATCAACGGGATTTACTTTTGTCACAGATCACAGAAACTTCCCCCTAACATAGAATTTGCCTGGCCTGCCTGTTTTTTGTTTTTGTTTTTGGAGTCTTCAAAATGTCTTAAACAGCCAAGTATCTCCATCATACCATATATGGACTTCCTATATGTCTACAAAGTCTGACATGCATTCATCCTGGAGAGTTATAATGTGCAGAGGTCATGGGTCACTGTGACATCACTGCTTCTTGTCTGTGAAGTAAAAACACATGCTCCGCCAAGCTCTGAGTAATCTGTAATTTATGAGAGTGAAGAGTGGACTTAACCCATTGTGTGTGTGAGTAATTTATGAGCCACAACAGCCAATAACCTGTCAGATTCAGATACAAGCACTCACTGCAGCTCATGTCTGTCTGTGTGGTACACCATGTTCACTGTTTCTCAATCTTATCTCAAACACTCATTGGGCTTTTAGGGGGCGTGTTTTTTTATACACAATTGTGCCAGACATTTTGTTACACTTTCCTTCTTGTGTTCTGTATGTTGATAGTGTTAAAAAAAAACTTGTTCCTGTGCCCAAGTGTCATTTACCTTCACAGCCTGAGCATTAAATGAGCCCTGTGCTATGTGTAAAAAAGATGTGCCAACTTGGACTTTTGTAATACATTGTACGTCCATATCCAAGGCTTAAAGCAGAGGTATCTGATTTTTACACTGCAAAATATTTAAAACTGTCCAACTAATTCCTGACTCTCATAACTCCTTCAGAGCAAGGTTAAGTACATCCATTTTGACTGCAACTATGACTTAAGAAAATCTTTTTATAAATGGTAAAGTGAAACTGGAGTAGATCGCCTAAGCACAGACAATCAAAGCACCTCTTTTGGCTCTTTCCTTTGTTTATTCATTTAAAACGGACATGGCAACAGCATTAGATGAAACAGATGCATTAAGAGTTATGGCACAAGTGCTCATTTTCAACTCTTGTCCATGGGAGGTTTTTAAGCAAAGATTCAAAGATTAAAACAATAAAAAATGTTGCATCAATAATGTAATACATTTCATTGAAGATGGTCAAGTGTACAGCTCTGTTTCAGCCGCAGTTTCAGACGTCTTTTAAAGATGTTTGGATCTGTTTGTATAGTTCTGTGTAGAGAGAATTCCACAATCTGGATCCAATGGAAGAGAAACTGGACTTTCCAAAAGATGTTTTCTTTAGAACTATGCAATTCTTTTTATGAGAACTAAAATAGTGTTTGTTAGAGGTCACAAAGTGTTGCATTTAAAGTATGCTTTTTTTGCTTCACACATAAAAAAAATTACAGTTTCTGGAGAGTTTAAGCAATTATTTAACAAAAGGGTAATGTGATTTGTAAAATTTTAACTATTGTTATTTATTTGGATTTGCACCTAAAACTTGATCAATTTGCACACGTTTACTTTTGTACTTTTACTTAAGTAAAGTTGCTTCAGCAGAACTTTGACTTTTGTCAGAGTAATTTTACAGACAGGTAAAAGTGCTTTTACTTAAGTTGTGAACTTTAGTACTTTTGCCACTTCTGATAAATGGCAAATATCTTTAATGCATTACCTTGAACTTTGCCCATTCCCATTGTGTTTTTCAATACAAGTCATAGTCACGAGGACTCAAGTCCTAAGTCAAGTCAAGTCAGTCTCCCATTTCAGACTATTTTACTTTTTACTTGCTATTTTTGCCCCATACATATTTATGATACACATTTGAATTACTCTTGACTCTGTTTCTCCAAACCTACAGCCTCGTGTCTACTGCTACTGCTGCTGCTGCTTTTCTGGAGCGTGTCATTTCAAGTCTCTTAATAACACGCTCCGGAGCCACATGATTATGACTAAGAAGAAGTGAAGAAAACTAGAGAAATGCCCTGCCCCTTCGCTACAGAGATTTCCTGTGTTTTTAAAGCCTCCTTCTTCTCCTCCAGTCCTGACTCATACATACATACATACTTAGGCACTGCTGGGGTAAACTCAGTCCGGACGCGTTTGGAGCAACAGGCGCACGAGACCAGCGGACAGAAAGAGTGGATTTTAAGCGCTGTGTGAGCTCCGGGGCAGATTCATGAGCCAAACGAATGATCACACATCGCTTTTCTAAATGGAAATACTGCGCTTTTCCGCTCTTTGGTGCGGGGCGATGCTGTTCAGCTGTTTTCTGCTCGTGCAAAGCGGTGAGTCCACGTTATTATTACTCACTCGTCTTGGTGTTATCGGAGTTTTTCGGACTTTCTCACGGGTTGTTACAGTCGTAGTCTGTCTGTGCGCGCGTGTGCTTGCTCAGTGGAAACTATATAAAGCCCAGACTCAACGTGGTCAAAGTGAAGCGGCGTTTCAAGGCTAAAGCGAGGAGCGATTTCAAGTGTTTCATGATTAAATGTTAAAATTGTTGAGACATCCGGAGAAAAAAATAAAACAGCCGGTGCCATGGACTTAAAGTAGCGTGCGTTACAATTGAACTGTCTGAGAATATGCGTCCTAAAACTTAATGAGAACTTTATTTCTGACACTAAACACCTAAAAATTAGCCTAAAATATAACTTATTTGGTGGGTTAAAGTTAGTCTTTTCTCTAAGTCTAAGAAAAGGGAATCATAGAAGTGCCTGTGTTCTGGAAAATGCTGAAAGTTTAAGCATTTATATTCAAACAATCTTTTTATTGAAGTCAGTAGCGTTTCTTTAGAGAGCTATTATATCAAATCTACTTTTCTGGGGTTTTCAGTTTTCTCTCATCATTAGTTTACCCAAGGTTGCATTTGGATTGATTCCTGCATGTTTGAGTATTCTTGCAGTTGATGTTATAGTGCTCAGAAAAACCTTGATTCACCTACCCCTTATCTCCACCCACTTGTCTGTAATTTTCTACCGATTACTCAAAATTTAGGGTTTCCAGTAAAACATCTAGGCAGTGTTGAGTAAGTTACTCTAAAACTGTAATACATTATATATTACTAGTTACAGGAGAAAAATGTAATACATTTGTATTACAATATTATTGTTTTTAAAAATGTAACTGAGTTACACTACAGTGAGTTACTTTGAGCTATTTACACTATTTAAGAACTTGTACTACACTAATCTTGTAGCATTTAAATTTTTTTAATTTATGGAAAGGTGACGTCACAACACATTTTGCTCATAATATTTGATTCACCTTTAAGCCAACATGCAGTTGTTTAGTGGTGTTTTGGTCCTGAAGTGATGTTTTTAATAGAATATAAAAGCAATTAATTTATTTGAAAGTAACTTGAGTCATTTAAATAAAAATAGTACTTTGAACTCTTGGTTTATTAAAATGAAACTTTAAAATTAAGAGGCAAGGCAGTTTTCAACAGGAACCTGTTTCTGTTTCTAAGCTGTTAATTAATTGATCTACTTATGCCATAGTTTCTTCCTGAATATTCAGAAAAATCACAATAAGTCTCCTTTAAAAGCAAGAAAATGCAGTAAAATAATTGGTAATAACTTTTTACTTGGCTTTTATGTGCACTGTGTAAGACAGTTTGGTGTTGGAGTCACCTTTTCTACGTATATGGAGATGTCTGTAGAATGTGTGGCTTAAACCAAGGGTCTCCAACTTGAAGAGTTTTATATCATACATACTGTATAATGCTTTATGTCCTCGGTATTTGTTTATGTCTATTTCTATTGCAAATAGAAAGTTAGACATTGAATTTTGTCCACTATTAAATAGAGCATGGCCAATGTTTCATCAAGGCATCTAACTGTGCTCTATTTGAACTGCACTTTTTGTGATCACTAAAAGTAGTTTTGTTTTGCAATAGTAGCTCTCCTGTGGAAAAAAGTTGGAGAATCAATCAATTAATCAATCAATCAATCAAACAAACTTTATTGCAGTCTTAATTTGGTCCACATAAAATAAGATTAAAATGACAATACAGTACAACATACAAAAATAGAGAATAAATAGTCTATAGTCCATACAGACACTTTCTCCAGGATGTGTATCTGATGCTACTTCTTTGAGGCATTATTAAAACAGCAATGGTTTTATTAGTTGACTCTTCCAGTCGCATTAAAAATTTGTAAACAAGACTTCTTATAACAGCATTTAAAGTGACTGTCGCTTAACACCAAGAGATCACCATGGAGATAAGAATGTGGAACTACAGGGTAAAACTGCAGTCAGATCTGTGGAGAGGCATATCCACTGATCTTAACTAGAGCATGATGCTACATTTTAGTTTGTGTGTTGTGAAATTGATCCAAAATATAGATGGTGTCAAAACTTTCTTGTGACCTTTCAGAAGAACCCACATGACATTTTTATACATGTATAACTAAAGTGCATGATGTGTATCTCTAAGGATTTCTTGAGAATCAGTGATAGAATAAAAATATTTCTAAAACATGGAGAAATCAGTCCAAACACAACTTTGATATCTACTGAGGTCAAAATGATAAAAAAAAAATCTCTGTTCACTTAAATACAGGAAGTTGAAATGTTGTTAGCATTGGAGCTAACTCTTGTAAGCATACACCGACAGCTGTGCCTCTAATGTTAAAACATGCTTAAACCTCATTGTGCTGAGCAGTTTGGATGCTCAGAATTAAGTTGGTAAGTGAGCAGAACATGTAGACTATGTAAAAACTCTAAAATTACATGCACTATAAATAGTTACATAACACTATGAAAAAGTGATTTCAGTTCTTACACTGCGATTGATATCAGGTATCGGCAGGTACTTAAAGAAAAAGTATCAGAATCGGTATTGGAACTGATAAAGCTGGATTTTCTCACTTCAAGGAGATCTTGGCTTGTGGTAAATACTTTTAACTTGTTCTTAGGCGACAAGAGTATGCAAATGTGGTGTTGTGATCTAGTTTATATCAGATTATGATTGTTTTTGTCACTTCTGTTCATGGTACTGTCTTTTAGTTGACTTGTGGCAGAATGATACTTAGATAACAGAAACATTTATTTAACACACAGGCAAGAAGCTCTGAGAAGACTGAATATTGCCAATAAATACATTACCAAAAACAAACTATCCTCTCAAAAATTTTAATCATATCTTTTTGACATATCACCCACCCACTTGACTGATTTGGCGTCGCTTATAACCTGCACGCTCCTGCTTCAGAAGTATAATTGCAGTCTTGCACATTCCTGACAGGTCTATCTGCCCTTAGAGAAACTCCTTTACATCTTAATGTGTCTCTCGCTCCATCCCAGTGGCTCCAAGTGGCTTTGGCTGCTCCTAATCCGACGCTCCCCTCTCTGCAATTACCCAAAGGCCTGAGTGACAATTAGACCCATTCATCTGGTGCAAGTCCCTCCTCCCGGCTCCAAATGACAAGCTCTGTGAGACCAGTTTGTTTTAATGATATAATTACTGCAGCAGAGCCTTCTTACCTTCATCATAACTGCAGGACCAACCACCAAATGTTTATTTACCCCAAACACCCACCAACGCTTGGCCCATGTTTACTTTGGAATGCACAGTTTACAGGACAGTGGAGCTATGTACAGTCTACTCCAAAAGACAGCTACAGTTTCAGTTTGCAAAAATTTGGTTGGAGTATGGAAGAAGGTCAATAACACTCGAGCACTGAAACAAGTGTAGTTTGTTTCACATCGTCAACATACAGAAGAGAAGCAATGAAGCTCACAAAAGAGCCAAGTTCACAATCTTTATTCTCCTAAACAAACACCAAAGCTCGATGGCTGATGAGACTATAGCCTAATATGAATATGGTCCACTGCAGGACTTTCAATGTGTGTTTTATAGTTTGTAATGATTGGAGAACAAAGGAACAAAAGAATAATAATTTTACACCTTTTTAGTTCTAGTAGTACATTCTAAAGAACTTTCGGATTAGCAAAATGGCAGTTCTAGTTTGAGCATCAGTCAAAGTTTTGATACAAAATTATTATTAAGTTTGGGAACGGAGAGCCTCGAATTACTTAGTGAAGAATTGGTACTTTGGTGCTTCACCCCTGAGTCGGGACCTGCAGGACTTAGAAAGTGCTTAAAACCAATGCACCCTCGTACAAGGACCCAGGGCAGTGCGGTCACATGTACGGGACTCACGCAGGTGTGCGGAAAGAATCCATAGAGAATCTTTTTTTTCCTGGAGACTACAGCGATCTGATGCTGCTTTCAAGTCATTATACAAACATTCTCTTGCGTGAATATACGTGAATCTGTGCTCCTTTGGGCAAATACGGATCTCAGTGGACTGGAGCTGGCACAAGTCACTTTGCATGAAAACCGCACGTGTCCCAAACTTCACCTGTCACTGCACCTCGTCAGTGTAGGGGAGGCGTAAACCTATGGATGTACCAATTCAGCTGTTTCAGTTTAAATACCGATTGCAAAATTTTGTCTGATACTTGATATTGACGTACACTGGACTGAAACTAGATTTTTTTCTACTTGTTAAAAAAAAAAAAAAAAGAAAAAAAAAAACGTATTTATTTTATTTAATGAGAATTAAATGCACTATTAGGATATAGGATTGATATCATGGAATAGAAAACTGATGCAGTATATATATATATATATGACATCTTGTCTCAGTATTGCTTTCGTACATCTCTAAGATTTGTGGTCTTTTTCAGGTTCAAATGTGTACGTGTGTACTACGCATGTGTACTACGCATGTTGTCCAGTGCATCTGACTCTCCACTCTGACCTGCTTTCTCGCCTTTAGGCCCAAACACTGCACCTCTGTGAGCAGTGTGTTTTTTCCTCATCTGACTGTGAACTCAAACGCACAGACAGGCTTCTCACTGTCTGCTTTCACTCGCACTTCCCTCAACAGCAGCAAAAAGTCATGTGATGAGAACTATTACAACTCAGCCAAACAACCAAAATGACTCATTAAAAAAACAAAATAACTTTCGAGCCCTGACATATTTTACACAGATCTCGTGATTGTGTCATCACATCTCCCTTCAGTTAACCTAATGTTAAATCGAATGTATTAATAAGATGATAAGATAGATTCTAACTTAACGTTTGCCTTTGTATCACTGGGACTATAGTATCATAACTCTTTATGATCATAATTAAATTAAGTTTTACTGTCATTGTTAAGTAAATAAATCCACAAGCTAGCAAAAGTTTCAATGCTAAGATGCAATGCTGTTATAGAAGACATAATACCATTATATTTTGTTGTTCTAAGACTATGATAACAAACCTGGGACTATGATAACAAACCTGGGACAGACCCACTTTTGAGCTGTGTACCATTGTCCCAGCAAACTTATCTAAAACCAATGTCTTGTCCTAGTTTCATACAAAATATGTTCCTGTTTTTGACCACTTTGACATATGCTCCCACTAAAGAAAGTCCGAATAGAAAAAAATAGAAAATTGTACTAATTTGTACTGACAGAAGCTTCTGAGATTGTATATGTGAGACGAGAGTGAGCCATGAATTGATCAAATTCATAAAAAACATCAGTAGTAGTGGTAAAGATGATAGTAATCCAGAGAAGTAGCAGCAGCAGCAGCAGCAGCTGTTGTTTCAGTGGTTGTTGTTGTGGTTGTAGTAGTGGTAGTAGTAGTTGGCAAAGAATAGCTCACACAGAAGAGTCAACAGTACAAAAAGTCATACTGCGGTGGAACAAGAAGGAGGGCAACAGAAGCAATGGATTAAAAAATAATAGAAGAATATGCGAAAGTTCAAAACGTGTCATTAAATAACCTAAGAAATCTATCAGAGGAAGAATAGAAAACATTTCTTGAAGCCCTGTAAGCTCTTTCTACAGAGCCCCAGTGAGTTTTTAAGATCTTTTAGTCAAATCCTACCCAGCCCTGCTCCTTGACCGGGTTGCTCCCCTCAGAAGGTCACCACTGTGCATATTCCACCAGACACCGGGAAATGAGACGGGATTCTCTGGCAAACTAAATCAGGCTGGAGTCAATCAAAGAGACAAAGCTTTTTCCTCATTGGGAAACTCTGGGCTAGGATATAAAAAGTAGTAGTAGTAGTAGCAGCATAGTGGTAACTAAAGATGTTACAAACATTGGTATTGCGTTTCAACAGGCCAGAACAGGTTGCAGTTTCAGTAGCTGTCAGAGTTAGCAGGCGTTAGCGGATGTTAGCTGACATTAGCATACTGTGGTTTGGCTCCCACACGTTCTCTTCTGTTTTGATAATTAAAATGCTGACTGTCTGTTACAGTACAACTCCTGCTGTCACTTCTGTTTTAAGCTCTCAAACTAGGGCACGGTGCCACTTGGGTCTTTACTTGTGCAAACTAGCTTCTTAACAAAGAGGAAGTTTGCGTCTTCATACTTCAAGTGCTGTGGGTTGTTTATTGGGAAAATAATTCCCTTCTGTGAAGTTCTGAGCTGGTTCATTCTGAGGTAAAGACATTGTAGTCATGCTCATAAATGCATGATGTCAGTTTAGGTTTGGGGAGAAAACTGGGGCTAAAGACTGTGGCTCTGTTTTCAACTCAGTGTAGGCGGTAGACTAAATAATAATATACTGAGTTTTACAAAGTCAGAGCAAACTGTGAGGCCTGTAGGGGGGCCTCACAGTCTGTCATCATATTGTCTCCAGACCGATATTTATCATTATCAATATTTATGCAAGTTGAATAAAATATCATTAACACTAGAACTCCCAAGTCCAATTAGACTACCGTATTACAAACTATCTGGCACTGACATCCTGCTTTGTTTTTTTCCAGAGGTTCCGATGTTGAAGATCAAACGTCTGTGTAAGTTCTGTGATGTGCGTCAGACCAGGTGTAACGGCAAAGGCAGCTGCAAAGTGGACTGTGAGATCACCTCCATCTGCCCCAACGACACCGACGTCTGTGTCACCATCTGGTAAGCGCAAAAACTGTACAATAATAAAAATGATAATGCATTTATATAGTCCTGATACTCACAGAGGCTTCACATGTTTGGATTATTCATTCATTCCACAATTGGTAGGTGTAAGTAACTGCTACAGCTGTCCTGGGGCAGACTGACAGAAGCAAGTCAGCTAATTTACGCTCTTGGCCACTCAGACCACCACCAACCATTCGCACAAACACCAGAGCCATAGTAGGCAATGCGAGTGTTTTGCATATGAAACAACAATAGTCTCTCCTCTGTTCATCCTACTGCGTCAAGCTGTCTCCCATCCAAATACTGACCAGGCTCAACCTGCCTAGTTTCTGGAATCTATTGAGATCAGGCATCGACAAGCTGGTGCAAAAATTACAGTTTGATGGTGCAACTCTGCCCAAAATATTATAACCTTGACATGAGATTCAGATATTTCTGCACATTCTATATTTGCTATAACACTGTATTCAGTTTTGAACAGGAACTATCTCACAGTAAAGCGTATACATACCACGACATAACAGGACAGGTCAGTAGCTCATGATTAGCACAATTTTAGGCCTTTTTTTGCGTAAATATTACAGGCGCTGCAGCCCCAGTTCATATGATGGTTGTAAAAATTTGTAATTTTTTCGAATATTAACAAAACCCTTATCCTAATCTTAACCTACCCCAAGCCCCAGACCTAAACTTACCCATCTTAGTAACTTAAAGCCTAAACTTACCGTTAAACTTAAAGAAAATGTCATGTTTATTTCATGTTACGAAATATCGTGTATATTTTACGCTTTTTCATATCGTGCTATATACACGACGTAGCATGTATAGGCTTGAAATTGTGCTCATCTTACACTATTTATGTGTCGTGGTACACGCTTTCTTGTGAGACTGTGTTGTTCTGCAGCTGATGCCCAAAAAACTGTTAATTAAGTTAAATTCCACACGAAAGAGACGTGGTTTATCATTTCTGCAGTTTTGAACAGGAAGTCATCAGTCTTGCTTCCATTTCTAACCCATTTTAGATCGATAATGTGTTTATAATGAACAAAATGTGAATGACTGATCTCCATATACATAGAAAAACACAATAGTTCTCCTTAAAGATGCTCCTGCTTGTATCAGTAACATGTTGTGTGTGTGAGTGGGGCAGTTCACAGCGGGACGCCCCATTTACATGAGTGTTTGTGCACGCTCAGGCTTTTTCCTCGTATCCTGTTTGTAATGGGAAGCGGAAGTCGTGCTGTTGGGCTTATTTACATTGTGCAGAGGATATAAGCTCAATATGACAAATATAGTCTGTGGTTTATCTTTATGGGAAGTCGATGAGAGTTTATTTTTAGTCAGAATATGACAGTGATAACAGTATTGCATTACAAATGATGTAGGAGGTGAGTTGGAGCTTTTATTAAATGACAGTAATTTAAGTAACGTACCTCTTTTAAGACGTTTTCTGTCTTTCCTTTAGCATGACTAATTCAAGTTGAGTCACATGTTGAATGAAGGCACTGATGTTGTGTTTTGTCAGAAAAGTAAACAGAAAGTAAAAAAAATGCTAAAACACGCCAGGCAGCGCATCATGTTAGCGTTTAGCTCGCAGCTACTGTTGACATTGTTAGATATATTTACGTAGTTAAATTGTTGGATTGCTTCATTTATCTCCATGTCTTCGTGTCTATGTTTGACACAATACATCTCCTTAAGTTCACATTTGTTGTTGTAGTTGTTGAGCAGTGAGTGATAAAGCTGTTGTTCTGCTTCACTTTGTGTTAAGTTTCTGCTTCGTAGGTTCGTTAGTGGGCGTGGCCTTTGATGCCGACTGTATCTATGCATTATTGCTTTCTTATACCATGGTCAGTGAGAATTCAAATGTTAACTGGCGTGCATTATAATCGTATATACGCACACGTAGTTCGGCGAGAGGCATCTGGCTGCAGACCTGCATGAGGAGTCCCCTGCCTCGCAGACCTGTACCAGGAGTCCCCTCGTCACGTGACCTGCACCAGGAGGCCCCTAAGGCCCGGATGTTCGCCCATATTATGTAGATATGCCACTGGACAGTATGTGGCGCTATGCACTTAAAACATTATTTGCGTCCCACCAATAACGTTGAAGAAAACTACAGTAAGAAGAGCCCCGATATTCATTGTCGTCGTTTGTTAACGGTGTTAACAAATCACAAACGCTGGTACAAGACGGTATGCGCCGGAGGGACAGACATGAGCTGGTTGCCATAGTGATGAGTTTATTATTGCAAACCATGCGTAAACGGTTAGCCTATTATTATTATTTTTTATCTTAACCTTTACCCAAACCTTTTTCCTAAACTTACCCATTACCCCAACCTGTTCCTAGCTAACCTTACCCATTCTCCTAATGCCCGTCCCTTGGACCCGACTAGCATTTACCAAGACCGCCCCAGGGCCAGTTATTACAAAAGTTGTTTTGTTGTGTAAATAAAACTTTGTGTCGATATTGTTTTTTTTTTTTTTTTTTTTTACAGGTGAGTTTATTACTTTTATGTCCAGCTGTGAAAGTTATCGATTCTCATCGAAACTGATAACTGTTACTTGATCGATGCAAAAAGGAAAAAGTCTTGTCTGGCTGCAATTTCAAACATCTCTTTACTTCCTCTCGGTAGAAGTGCCTCCTGATGGAGGTCTGCAATCAGTGAAAAAAATAGTGCATAAAAAGTGGAACTTGATCGATAAAAAGTAAGCCTAGATACAAGTCACGTAACGAGGGGCCTCCTGGTGCAGGTCACGTGACGAGGGGACTCCTGGTACAGGTCTGCGAGGCAGGGGACTCCTCATGCAGGTCTGCAGCCAGATACTCTTGAGTTCGGCAGGTTAAATCACCTACATATCAGTGCGCTGAATACGTCTCCACGGCAACGCGCAACATCTGAGCAAAACCAATGAACTTTTGACAGGCCGAGATGGAAGAGCAAGAGTCTCTGATGCCCTGTCGCTTTCCTACTCTTTCATATTAAAACTTTGCTTTCAGCAGGATTATGTTGAGGCTTTTATTGTGCAGTACACACAGGAAGTGATACTTTTGGTTGACGGTGACTTGACCGTCTTGACACAAGTTAGCTTGCGCGGAACTTTCTAGTTTTTGATAGACTCGTGTTACGTGTATTGGATATTTTAAGCAACATGAGAGGACGGACATCGCTTTTTGTGAGCGTGGACTGGGATTTTAGCACAGAGACACACAATGGTTGGAATACATCGCCTACACAGGGCAGGCTTTGAAAACTGAGAGACCGCTACTTCTCGAACTACTCCTTCATCCTGAGGTAAATAAACACATGTGACTGAGAGAGAGGGAGAGAGAGAAAGAGAGAGAGACGGAGGAGCGATCTCTCCTCCGTCTCTCTTTCTCTACAACAGCCTGACAACAGCAGCGCTGTGCATTTGAACGTAAACATGCTATGTTGCCATGCTGTTGAGCCCGGACACAATAAAAGTAGACCCAAAGATAAAATTTTCCGAGAAAAGTTTGAGATCAGTGAACGAACTGTACGTCTATATTAAAGTTTTTCGCCGTTTGACCATGGTATAAGCGGATTAAACAACTCGGAGCCTGTGCATTACACAGATATAATGCACTCCGCGGAGTAACATCACTCCGCTGCGCGTCGTGATGTTCTTGACTCCGCGTCGTGCATTATATCTGTGTAATGCACGGCTCCTCGTTGTTTAATCCTTACTTATTCAGTCATGTGACCAATGCACAAACCCAAGACGTAAGACTATGAACAAACTTTTTAGTTACTGAGCAATTTTTGTGTTCACTGCTGTTTTTGCTGTACCAAATACAAACATGTTTAAGTTAGAGTAGCAGGAGGTGTATTTTCCCCAGTGCAGTTATGTAACGACCTGGTTAGCATACCTTTCCCAAATCCCTAAACTTAACCAACTTAACTTAAACTAAACCTAACCTTAATCCTAATCCTAACCTTACCCAAATCCCTGCAGTAAAGAATGAACTTTTCCTATCACAGTCGCCAATGGGTTGTGGGAAAGAATCAGGCCGACATTGGGTAAGGCTGCACAATTAATCAAAATCAAATTGAAATCACAATATTATTGGACACAATTAGCCACCCCAATGTTATTCTCCAATAACAAAATATCATGTCTTCCTCTGAGTAAGAATATCTAATTTTGAAGATAGATATGCAAAAAAAAAAAATCTTAAACTACATGTTAATATAAGTAAACATTTTCTTTTGTTAGTTTGTTCCATTTGTATTGTTCATATTCTTTTGAACAGACTTTTAAACCACACATTGTTAATAAGAGTGAAGTTACTTCAGATAATTTTACACAGGTAAAACTAGGCTTATTTCTAGGCTTATAACTATAAATCACAAATTGAATTGTATCCCCAATACTTGTTAGAAAAATTGCAATTATTTATTTATTTATTTTTCTAACTAAAGGCATTGGGAACTTCAAATTTGTATGTTATTTTTATAGGAAAAATGGTATGCTTCTAGATCATTTCATTGTTATAATACAGTGTTTGATTCCAAGTGCAATGTAGCAAGACCCAATCTGATCTGATCACAAAACATGCACACATTCACATCAAAGTTTTCATACGCAGAACAAACCAGTTAAATTTAATTTCCTGTGTGTTTATCAGGAGGAAGAAGGAGGACAACGTGACTTTTGATACGATCTGTCACAATCCTGAAGTGAAACTCCACGGTTTGCTGCTGGACGACTACAACAACAGCAAGTGTCTGATGAAAGAGAAGAGCGGACAGGGCTCGGACTTTTACATCTGCTCTTGCATCGAGGAAGAGTGCAACGAACATGTCTACTTCAACGCCAGTAAGTACAAACACAGGGACTAAACGTTTAATTATGTATAAATCAACTTTAGCTGTCTACTTTCTGCACGTTAGCTGTCGAAAAGGAAGACTGTCCAGTTGAAAATTACATTCATGTAAATCAGTGTGTATCTCTATCTGCTGCTGTGTTCCGACTCCACAGACACATGAACAGGATAAATATGAACTATATTTGAGGTAATAATCAGAATGTAAGTTGAAAGCAATTCAATTCATTTTTGGAAAGCCCGAAATCAAAACAGCAGAAATCTTTTAGGGCTTCACAAGACTGTTGATTTGGTAAACTGAAATGTTACAAGCAATGAAACAGTCATTGGTCAATAAAGCAGCACAATAGGCAGACTATCCAAAATTGACAACAAACACGCAAATGGATTATTCTCC
Organism: Mugilogobius chulae; assembly: GCA_038363315.1. NCBI lineage: Eukaryota > Metazoa > Chordata > Actinopteri > Gobiiformes > Gobiidae > Mugilogobius > Mugilogobius chulae. Next base: position 31,510,125 of record CM076403.1, read on the forward strand.
AAGAACATCCCGCTATTCTTACTGACTGTTCATTACCCTCCGCAAAAATGTGGGTGTGTCCGAGTTTTTAATTGGTCATTCTAAAAAAAAAAAGATCTTATTTGAATGGCCACAAAAAGACCTTAAAATGGTATCCACAAAAGCATTAGGCGTTTTCCCACTTGTTAGTACCAAGAACTAAGTCCCCAACATTCCTTTAGCCCCTGTTCAGTCAGAGGAACTACCCTGGCCCCATGTTTGCATTTACACAGCAACAGTTTGTGAAAGTGGAGTAGTTTTAACATTAGCATTTGTGTACTCAGGAACTAAAACATCATTAGGTTATGTTAGGAAAACAAAAGTTGTTTTTACCCTTCTACGTAAATTATGATGTACAAAAGCTAAAACACACTTAAATAAACAATGAAAGACAATTATTTACTGTTTATAGTGACAAAAATTGACAACTCATAGTTATTATTTAGATCTACCTTTTAAACATTTATTTTTGGAGCTAGTGCTTTTAGGTCATTTTTTCTCAGGCATAAGTAATATATGTTTAAATGTAAGAGTATAAAACAAAGTTAGTGTTATAATTGTGTTTGTGTCACCAATTAAGTTCCTTGTCTGAATGAAAATATCTGCCCCAGAGCAGGAGCTTAAAAAGTCCCCAAAGTGTTGCCCCAGTCCATAGTTCCTGCTCTGTGTGAACACGCCTAAAATGAGACTGGAACTAAATGAAGTTTTGAGAAATGTGTTGTCATTTATACAAACAAATGCCAGAAAGTTACATTATTAGTTTGTCTTTTTAGGTTTTAGCCTTGTCAGGAGCCGCTAACTCTTCGCTAACAGGGCCATGTTCCTCCACTAAACACATCCTTAACTTTTTTAACAAACATTTACCACATCTGCACCACATCACACCGGCGTTACATCATCCGCTTTTCATTAGACGCTTTACTGTCATGTTGTCGTGTTAGCCCTTCACACTTGAACGCTAACATGTGCCGCCGGCTAGCTAACGCCTGCCAGATCCGCCGTGGCTAACAGCTTTTTGGACGGTCACTCATCTGCTCCGGTTACATGTTGGCAGTGGATTTGTGTGTATTTTGACTCCCACAATAACACGGAGGGAGCTACACTTCCTCGACCTGTCCCGGCTCCGCTCTGAAGACAAATGAAAAGCATCTGTTGAGTGCAGCAGTCACGTCATGGAAATAAGCTCCTTCGCTGTTGGGAATGTCTGGGGAACGACTCAACGGATAATGCAGTGGAGAGGCTGGGATTTAAATAGTCTTTTTAACATGCCAGCAGAAGGTAGTAAGTTGTAAAGGATGATACAGACGTGCTGAGTTGAATGGGTAGTGGAAGCGTCAAAAAAAGCTGATACCAAAATATAAAATCAGTTGGAAAAAGTTGGAAAAGATTGAAATTTAAAATATGGTAGCAGTAACAAAGTGATATTTCTACACTTTTAGAAAAACAAACAGGCTCTCAGCTGTACAAGGACTGCAACAAGTTCATCCATTAATCACAACTAATTGATTATTCCATTAATTGTTTATTAATTTAGAATACTATACACATTCTTGTCAGACTGTCAGATGCTGAGGGAAAAAGTTTTAGGAAATATAAAAAAAATATTACAACTTATTCAAAAGAAAGAAATGTTACAAATCAAGAACATATTATCTTGAGTTAAGCAGGTTTCAATTGTTAATTAAAATTGACTGAATGTAAAGTGTGTTTTTTCAAACTGTCAAGTTTTAGCGTTAGCATTTAGACACAAACTCGTCTTTTATAAACACACCTAGTCTTTTGATGAAGATTTCTCCTGATTTGTAAAGTCTTTAACATGTTGTCTGGAAAATCAATCACTATTCACTGTTCATTGCAGGATCTTGCAGCATATTAAAGTGAGGTATTTGAAAAACAAACACATGAAAATGGAGTAAACAGAAAAAAATAAATAAACAAGCCAACTGGTGTTCTGTACACAGAGTCAATTGAAATAAAACTTTTTAAATTTAAGATAAAAAAAATTAAATAAATCACCTGCGTCAAAAAGAATATCTTGATCCATTGGAAGATAATTTAACTTGACTAAATCTGGTCTAACTAATTTCAAGAAATTTGATCTTGCCTAAACATTCATTTTTGCAGTGTTTGTCAAATTTTATAAAAATCTCATATCAACCAGCAACATAAACAACTGACTGATTGTTCGATAATAAGTAACTGACAGATCAAATCGATTACAAAAACAATCTTTTGTTGTAGCACTAGGCTAAATAATAATCAATACTGCACCTTGAGCAAAACTATAAATGCACCACTTTAGTTTTTGCTCCCATTTTTCTTGAGCTGAGTTTAGACATAAGCAAAGATGCACTTTTCTCAAATACTGTTTATAAATCTGTGTTAGTCGGCACTTCTCCTTTACCGAGATAATCCCTCACAAGTCTGGAACATCAACATACTAATCAGACTCACTGCAAAAAATTACAAATAAACTTAAACAAAGCTTTTATTAAGTCACATGTATCTTGATTTAAGCACAATTTAAATGTCTTATTGTAAGATTTGCCAGTTTAACAAGTATGTTTTGTTGTTAAAAAGAAGTAGCCTTTTCTTTCTCATTTCAATATAGAAGATGTTTGTTTTCATATTATAAGTAAAACTAGATACTGTATGTTATACCTGTTCCATTAGCAAGTCATCAGTTAATACACTTAAAACACACTTATTAACTTGCTACCTTATTGCAGCATGAATATTGTGAGATATGTCTTAGGCTAGCCACAATAAAAGAACACTGTTCAGTTTTATCACAGCACAAAGACATAAAGGAAGCGTTCAGTGTCCACAAAAGCCGTTGCCCTGTTTTGAATGTTCATGATTTGTTTGTTTTCTCTTCTAAACTGGTTTAAAATCAGTGCTACATTCATACAAAGACATTCGTGTTTAAACGCCTGAGGATATAGCGCTAATACCCCCTGGCCTGAGCTGAAGTCTTACCTCCTAGCCTTGCATTTGTAGGTTAACTCTCAGACCACGGAGCTACTGTCTCCCCCAAAGCCACTGCGTCTTGGAAAACAGTCATTTGCATTTGCTTTTTTTTTCCAGCCTCACTGTTGGTTTAGCTGCATTTGCAAGTCAATCTTTTGAAATAACAGGTGTGTGCAGTCCTTTCCCTCTTTCATTACACTCGGTCTTGTCCAAAATGCCCCCTATGTGTGGATTTTCTGCATTTTTAGCCTTTATAAGTTTCTCCCGAGTGCCATGCCTGAGGCCAACTGTCCAGACACATGTCCAGTTTGTTGCTTCTGATTCTACAAAAATCAAAACAAACCGTCTGGGGCCACGGTGAGGATTTCAGACATGTGGTTTCCTGTTTGAAAAAAGCAGAGAGAAGGCGAGGGTTGGGTGAACTAACGCCCTGCTGCTGCAACACCGCTCTGCTCTTGTTTTTACTTCTACATTAAGATACAGATAACGTTTAGCAAGTCATTTTCTGTCAGCAATCTTAATATGAGTGATGATGTAATAGATGAGTAGTTCTCAAAATGTCAGAATGTTATTTCCTCATCATAAACACGGCAGGAGTTCACACACAGGAGTTGATTACCACACACATGTTGTATCTCTTCAACTGAAAACACACTGTTTCACCTGATGTGATGTCATTAAGTCATAAAAACAGGAAGTATTCCAGCGTGTTTTAACACTTTCAGTGCCAGCCCTATTCTCACTTTGACCCTCCTTCTCTGCCAGGCCTTTTTGCTCATTTTAAGCAATATTCACAGCTCCACAAAAAACTTTGTGCGACTTGAATTATGACAGGTTGTACATCAAATGAGACCTACAAGTGTCTACTTTCAATTTAAAAAATAATTATTTTCTACATTAATACTTGTCATTTGAAATTCCTCATTTTCATTAGATTTTAGCGTTTGACGAGAAACTTTTGAGATTAAGTCCTTTTAGTGAGTGTTGTTTTCCTCTCCTGTGCATTTGGTGAAAGAATATGAAGTCCTACAATGAAATATTGTAATTTCATTTCTACAGCTTTTTCCCATTAGGGGTCTCAGGTGACAGGAGCCCTATCCCAGTGACTTTGGGCCTTAGGTGGGAGAACACCCTGGACAGTGGCCAACCTGTTGCAGAGTTAGACAACCTTTCACTCTCTCATTCCTTCGCAGGGAAAATTTACAGTGATGCCCATTTAACCTAAACATGCATGTTTTTGGAGGTGGGAGGAAACCGGAGTACCCGGAGAAAACCAACCACGTGGGTTGGTATTTCAGGAGTCGCTGTTTCAATAAGGAGGCTCAACTGGTTCGATTAGAGGAGGCTTCGGAGAAAAAGTTTGGTAACTTCTGAGTCAGGGCAATCCGTAAAGCTCACTGGAGTCCAAAGTAAGGAAAAACAAATGTGTGTAAAAGAAAATGCAACAAAAGAGCTTATTTAAAACTAAAATGACAAATTTGCTTTGCATGAAGGTGATATTTATGCACTATGTTTAGTTTGACCTGCACACAATTGTTGAACTGATTTAAAAATTGTGGAATCAGAAAGTGAATTTTGACATCCTTCTCTGGCTCATCATTAGCTTGACCTGCAGCTCTTATGCCAAAGAGTCTTAAAATGACTGAAACATTCATTCAGATATTCCATTTTCTCAATATTCTCTTTCAAAACTATGAGCTAGTTGAGATCAGAGTGTGTTTGTTCTGTAAACATATTTTGCTGGCCATTGTCGAGAAAGTGTGTCAATTGTTTATTCAAACGGTTTGTTGTGTCTAGAGGATGTTTGTGGGTCTTTTCCTCTGCTTTAAAGAGCAGACCACAAGCATACACTTTCTAAAAGCGTCCACAAGCTCCTCGTCGCGCTGCTGCTGGCATTATGAGAATGAGACTTCACTCAGACACAATATGTGGTTTGAGCCAGGACCAGGGTCTAACTTTAGAATGGTGAAGCTATGAGCCGCCTCAGGAGAGAGAGCGAAAGCTACATATATCTGCTGTATAATTATGTCTGAACAGGAAAACGAGAGATGACATGGTAGCAAAGTTTAGAAAGAATTTGGATTCAAGAGTATGTTCTAAAGGGGACTTAATAAAGAACATTTAGTCTTGTTACAGCATTTGTTAGTTTAGTCTGATTTGTTTTTTAATTGACTGAAGCATGTCTGAGTAATCCTGGATTGTCTTATTACAATACAAATCAAATTGTAATAAACTTTTGTGGCGCATAAACCTCTACTTCTATAATAGTCAGTTTCTGCAAGGCTCTGTTTGGCTTTTTCAAAACAATAAAGAACTGGTAAGTGTATGTGAATTTTGAAAAATCAATTTCAGGCTTCATGAAAACCATATTGTAATCATATACAGTATATTTAAATGTCCTCCCCATCTAGCCCACTTGATGAGTCGGTGAGGTTATCTAAAAACTTAAAACTAAACTATAACTATTTAAATCACTCTAAAAGAAATCTTTACTCTCAGGATGCTTTGTTATCTTTTTCATCCTTTTATCAAACCTTTTATTTATTTATTTGATTGTTTTTTATGAGATAATTTTTCCCAGTAATTACAATAAGCTAAAAGATAAGAGTAACAAGTTTAAAACCATAGTGTGGAACATTTTAGGCAAAGTAATAAGTTGGTATGTAGTTCTTAGTTTATTTAATGCCCATAGTGTGGTATCCTGATGTATCAGCTGGTTTCATTTCACTTCGTGGAAACCGTCTGACGTCTGAAGCTTGTTTATTTCGCAGGTTGGCGGGTCCTTTTTTGCATTAACCAATCACTGCTGTTTGTTCATTACTGGACATTACGTATGTACTGCAACACATCAGTTGTAGTCCGGGAAGTACAGCGTAGACATGGTTAGTGATCGTTGCCGTTTCCATGGAGTGAAAATTAACCAGCTGACACATCAGACTAAAGCAGCTTCATCACATCATAAAAAGGTGATATTTGAATCTAAATTTCCAGCAGCTATTACTTTAACAACAAATTTGCAGGACTTCAAACAGACGCTTGAATTTGACGTCACTGCTTAATCTCTGTTCGCCAATTGGTCGATCATTTCTCAAGCTTGATTCAAGCAGCAACAAACACTAAAAATCCTGACCTAGTTGCTGGAGTGAAATGGAACGGAGAAAAGGCACTAGGTGGTGCTAGCCTGGCTAGAAGTTTGGGGTGATAATTCCTAAGAAGGAATCTCTCAAAAGACACCAAAATGTGTTGACAATTTACACACAACTGACAGTTTTTAAGAGAGTTTAAACAGTCAATTAGCGAAATTAAGATATTTTCATTTGTTATGTCATGTGTCTTTTATGTGGCCTATATTTTCAATGTCAATACTGTAAATAACAGTCCTGGAATCTGTTGTATTTGTTGGACAAAAGATGATCGTAAACCTCATTAAGATGGCTAAATTGAGTGAAAACAAGCAAAATGCTTAGTGAAGCCTTAAATCTAATCATGTTCACAATGTTTTACTAAAACTATGTAGTCTAACCTATCATACACACTTTAAATATTATGAAGTGCAAAATTACCATACAAATTCTTATCTTTTGACTTCCTCTAGCAACTACATGCAGGTTTTTAAGTCACATTTTGGATGCATTTCTCTCTTGATTGTTCATTTCAAACTTCATTATTTAGCAGACCTACACATTTTGTATGCTAACATAATCCTCTCTGGTTCTTCCCTCAGACTCGATCGACTCTCCGGTTGTGGCGGTGGTCCTGGTCAGCCTCGTCCCGCTCCTCGTCATGGCTGTTTTCGTAATCACCTCCTTTTACTTCTACCGGGTTTCCGCCAGCGCAGGGCCAACTCCCGCCGCAAAAAAGGCGCTCCCCTGGACAGCGACGCGCACGCCATCATGATCGACGATGAGGGATCGGACAGCAGCTCCACGCACGCCAACAACCTCAACCACAACACGGAGCTTCTTCCCATCGCGCTGGATGTTTTAGTCGGGAAAGGCCGGTTCGCAGAAGTCTACAGAGCCAAGCTAAAGCAAGGTTCTTCCGTGAGCGAGGAGCAGGGGTTTGAAACTGTGGCGGTCAAAATCTTCCCATACGAGGAGTATGCTTCATGGAAAAACGAAAAAGATATATTCTCAGATGCTGATTTGCGACACGAAAACGTTTTGCACTTTTTGACGGCGGAGGAGAGGAAACTGCAGCGACAGTACTGGATCATAACGGCTTATCACGGCAAAGGGAATCTCCAGGACTTTCTGACACATCACGTGATCAGCTGGCACGATCTTTGGCTTTTAGGAGGGTCGCTGGCTCAGGGAGTGGCTCATCTCCATAGCGACCACACGAGCTGCGGGCGAAACAAGATCGCCATCGCTCACCGGGACATAAAGAGCTCCAACATCCTGGTGAAGAGTGACCTGACCTGCTGTCTGTGTGACTTTGGTCTGGCTCTGAGGCTGGATAGTTCTCTCTCTGTGGATGAACTGGCCAACAGTGGACAGGTACAGAGACGAGGAGTTACACACAGCACAATGTAACAGATTTACTGGCATGTTATCCTAAAGGTACCTTACCGGGTTTTTACATGAAAGGTAGAGTCTTTGTTAACTTGTCTAATACATTTTCTTATTAGTAACCACTAAGCGTTTGACCAAAGATGCATTCCAGGCAAATGGGAACTGGGATGCTTCCCATTTCTGCTTGGAAAAAAAGCACTGGAAAACCACTTAAGCTGGTAAAGATCCCTTGCAAACCGGGAGCAATTACCAGAAAAAATGAATCTGAGTGGCTAACTGCAACGAAAACTATTTATTTATTGGTTGCAGGTTTTTAACATTTTACAAATGTTACTATTGTTGAGCCTAAAGGTTAGCATTAGCCAGATTGTTTTATACGAACTGATTCAGATGGAACGCTTTGAACTGTTAATGTTTAAAAAAAAAAAAAATGCAACCTTGCAGCTTAGGTGCTTCTCACAACTTTCAGAGGTTGGAACTCAGACCTTGGATTATTGTTTTCTCTGAGTGTTTTGTGTTCCACTGATCAAGTTGGATTATTTTGATAGTTATCAGCTTGACAAGTTATAAATAGCTTGGATCATCAGTCACTTCTTTATTAACTTGGACATTGTTGACATAGTTTACAGCTTGCAAAACATGGCAAGAAAGTGAATTTGTGCTTTTGTTTACATTAGTTCTGTGTAGCTGTTAGCAACATTAGCATAGCAGCACATAACAGCAGGTTTGTAATGGCAAAAGCGCATAAGCAATGTAGGAGCAGAGTCAGAGGCGAGTGAACTGTAGAGACAAACTAAAGAGAAAATGACACCGGTACGATCACTAATGAAGTTGTCAGATGTTTATCTTTACGCAAAACATGTTCAATTTTTCGTACTATTTGTTGCAATAATGCTAACAACAAATAGCATGGCAACAGTAACAGATAGTAAACTGTGTGCTCTTGTTAGATACACACACGGCAAACTAATTTACTCTCAAACAGATATTTTTACAGTGTCTTTGTTCTGGAGCAAAACAACTTAAAAAAAATCTGCGACAGACATTTAAGTTCAAGAAAAATAAGTTAACATCTTAATAATTGGAAATAGGAACATCCGACTTCCTGCTCAAATGCAGAATTGCTTCATAGTGGCATTTCTCCATAACCAACAGTGGATTTTTATTTAGATTTTAACACATGCGTCATGTAGTTTTTTATATTTATTCAAGAACTGGAATTTTCTGAGCACTACAGCCAGCAAACAGTACAGGACTTCTCAAACTTGCAAGGATCAGTCGTAATACAACTCTCTGTGAGTAAGCTATACAAGAAACAGCATCCAGTCTAGTTTTGAAGACACAGTGAATATTTAAATGAGAGTTTTCATGTTCAATTTAAAGTAGTGAGAGAGAGAAAATGATTCCTCAGATGTACACAGGTTTTTCTCTTTTAGTTAGTGTAATGTGCTTGTGTTTTCAGGTGGGGACAGCGAGGTACATGGCTCCAGAGGTGCTGGAGTCCAGAATCAACTTAGAAAACATTGAGTCTTTTAAACAGGCCGACGTTTACTCTATGGCCCTGGTTCTGTGGGAAATCACATCCAGGTGTAGCGCCATCGGAGGTAAGACTATCACACATACTGTTAATTCTGTTGTCAAAACATGGCTGCACGTCAGAGCTTTGTGACAGAGCTTGAGACTGTCACATGAGTGTCATAAAGAGTGACACAGGAAGTGCTTCGATGTGTTTTAAACTCCTCACACTTTCACCACAATAATATAGAATGTTTGAGCTTATTCTAGTGTTTTATGCTAAAATTGCTGGAAATGTAAAATGCAGGATTACATCAACATTTGTGAATGAAACGATACACAACTTTTGGGCATGGTCATTATGAGAAAACTACATTATAAAATGCAAAACCAAAGTTTAAAATGCCAAAATTTAAATGTGGGTTTCTCTGTGATTTTTGGTCTCATATGAAATCCTGATTCTTGATTCTGTTTGACCTAAGTTTATGCAGCTGCCTGTATTTTAAACAGATTTGAATGAGACTCAGTATTGAGCAATGCATCTCTATGGACATTTAGCTAAAAAGGCAGGTTGCCACGCTCTTTTTTTGGACATTCCACTCTGAGCTCCATTGTTCCGTGAATAAAGTCCTAGCATGTGTATGTGTACAGTATTATTGTGCCCTGTTGGCTCTTTACGGCTGTGAGAACTGTGTGTGGAGGTGTCCAGGCGTCTGTCCGTCCCCAGGATCAGTGCGTTTCTCTTGTTTGTGCGAGTGAAACTAAAACAAGGCCAGGATATGTGTGTGAATAATACTGCTGTGTGACTGTGGGGCCGTATTTCACTGTGACATCGGGCCGTTTTGTTCCACTTCCTCTCGGGTGTCTCTGAGGTCCAGTTCAGGCCCCTGTCACTGTCTCTGGTCCCACACTGTTCCCACCAACTCAAAGGTTTACACTAACATTTACAGTAGTCTTTTATTTCTATGTACAGTTCAAGGTTAAACTGAGAGTAAAACAAAAGAAAAACACCACTCAGCATGTAAGTTGAAGTCCTAAAGATGCTGATGTCCAACTTTGCCACATTTTATTAAAAAACACAGAAGGATTTGAGTAATTCAAAGTTTAATTTTATTTAAGAAAGTATTGTTGCTAATCTGCAGTTTTGCCCCAAACAATTTTTTATGCAATTCGATTTGCATTTTAAAGAGATGTTGTGTAACTTTCTAGAGGTGTAAAATCACTTGTACAATCTCATGATCTAAAAATGTACAACTACCTTTATTGTGGCGAGATGCAATGCAAGCCTGCCCTGACCAGAAACACACATTTTAAATTCTTTTTTGGCCCTTTAGCATTTTGTAAAGTTATGATTTGTGTTATTATAATTATATGTTGTGATTTTGTGTTACTGACAAATGCATAAAAAAATAGGATATTGATTAGAGATAGACCAATATACTGTATATAGCACATATTCTGCTCATTTGTGTCTGTAGTCTGACAAAACTATATGTTCCACCTCTGTTATAAGTGTAAGACTGTCATGTGTTGACTGTGAGTGAATGGGAAATGCCAGCCGTGGGTATGTGCTGGTACTTTCTTGTTTGGACCGTTCAGATTGGATAGGGCGCCTCAGCGTGTCCATCCACAGTCACTCCTGCTCCACAGGCAAGTGTACTGAACACGGTGACCCATAATCCCCCTTGTTTTGGCTCCAGAGCGACAGCAGTGCAGTTTGTGTCCTGTGGGTACACCTTGTGAAAGAAAATAAAGTATTTCCTGTTTTTCAAAGCACACGGCCTTAGGGTCAGTGTGTGTGAATGTAAAGCAGGACAAGCGTGAAGCTGGCGATGTGTCCAGGCTCCAGAGGGCCTCAGGACGCCTCTCTGAGAGTCTGCTGGAGGAGCATCACAAGTGCACAGGTTTCACTGAGAATGATTAGTACAACTGGTAATTTGTTCTTCTGAATTATTCATGGATTCTCGTGATATTTGTGGGTTTAAGGTCTCTTGAAAATCAGTCTGACAAGACCCCTGTCGTACAGTTAAAAGCCTCTGGGCCTTATTTATCAAGCATTTGCTCAGGTTCAAGTTTAAGTGGAGCAACAACCTGCACCGCTGATGGTTTAGTCTCACACAGACACTGAAATGATACATTTGAGGTGTGCAGATCTGTTTTTGGAATAGGTTATATGTAGGTGGTGTAACAGTAGTAGCATGTTTGGTTCAGTGCACATGTGTACCGTTACAATAGTATTTTCATGTAAAAATAGATGTGATCTAGCGTGACCGAGGGTGGAAGTAATGTTCCCATGTGGCTCGTTTCTATGGACACGATTAAGCGATGCGCTATAGCTAATATATTGGAGTTATAACTTCTTCCTCGAGCTGTTCTTCATCCACGCTGTTTTCTTGGTGCAGACTTTAGCTGCTTCTCTGAGCTTCCTCTTGTTACAGCGATGTACAAACACAACATCCACATGAGCCACTGTTCATTTATATTAGTTGAGTCACGCACTGGGCAAATGGATGGTTAAAAAATAATTACTTTCTTTCTTCTTTTTTTTTTTTTTTTTTTTTGTTTGTTTGTTTTTTGCTGTTGCAGGGCACCAGTGTTATTTTGTCAATATTAAAAGTAGGTTATAGTGAAATGTATGTACAGTTTATTGACTGCAATGGTCCTTATTTTTCATAAACATGTTTTTGTAGACCGTTTGATTGGCCTTGTTTTGAGTTGAATAGGCCATGTTTTGACACTTTTTCATCTGCTTATTTAAAGTAAAAATATACCGAAAAATACCAAACCTACTACACAAATGAAAACTGAACCGAATATGAAATTTGCGTACCGTTACACCCCTAATATGTGCATTGTGCATCTTCCAGGAGTAATATGAGTACTAAGAAATGGCACGAGTCCGGCTGGAGTTATATTCTATACAGTACTTTTTGTCACTATTTTTATATGAAATTATTGGATGAAAATTGCTGTCTAAAGGCTTCAGGTCAAATCACATTCAGGAGGCTGAAGTGCTACTGTCCAGTTTTTTGACCCACATTTTAGTAAAACTTCTTACTATGCTGTCTCTTGTTCTGCTTGTTTACTCATATTAAGTGTGTCTCATTTGTTCCCTCCCTGAGGCAGTGCAGCTTTACTACTGTTTTACAGTAGCTGTACAATGTGCTCATATAAGCGCAGACAGACACAGACACAGACAGGCTAATCTAAAGCAGGAGACAGGAAGCACAGGGTCCCAGGCTCACCTCAGGCTAAGAATAGAGACAATAGATAAAACAGTCACTTTTACATAGGCTTCATGGCACTGCTCTGAGATCAGCTGCAGGATCTGTACTTCATCATGAGAAAGCCCAAACAGAGGTCACTGGAGGGGCATACTGTACAAGAGAACAGATACAATTATTTTTTTCCAAATACAGTAGTTAAAGTAAAATAAACACATGAAAAACTGTAACAATATTAAGTTTTCCTATGTAAAACCTTCTGGTGAAGAGTTTGCCACTGGATTGTTTGGAGGAGGTGTTTTTTTTCCTCAGGAGGAATTAGATCAGAAATAGCAAAACTTCACATGGTTTCCAAAAACTAGGAAGTACAATCAGTCAATCAGCAAGCAGAGATGAAGCAGAGTTGAAATAGCAGACTAGATGTTGTCCTTTGCCCCTGTGTCAAATATTAGAATTAGAATTTGATATTGTATGATTAATTTGTATCATGATTTTTTTTACTTGTATTCTTTTTTTTTCTTCCATAAAAGAACGTATTTAGCAATCAAGCTGATGTAAATTATACAAACAAAAGGGGAAACGATATTGACATTGTTGACCTCATGTTTTGCTGAAGTGGCTCAGATAAAAGTCTGACTCATCATTGACAATCTCATCTCAGACCAAACATGACTGTAGCTCACACTGACACATCAGCTCTTATCATGTCTGTGCTGCTTCCTGCTGCTTTAACTCTCCTTTTCCTCTTCATCATGTTTGAATCAGTGTCATTATGGATGTACAAATGTCAGACTCTTAAAGGACAAATGTAATGCATTTAGTGTTGTTTCTGTCCTCCACTTTGAAATCCAAGGCACCAGAAGCAATAAAAAGTGTAGTAAAGAAGGCATAACTCTATCTCTGTCTACTGGCCTCAAAGACAATCAAACTGATCTTGTGTAATATGCTAATGCTGCAGAAATGCTGCATTTGTTGACTGATTGGCCCATAGTACTTCCTGGTTTTCAAGATCCATCGGCAGTTCTGCGATACTTGACCACGTTGCTGTGAGTGAAATGACATTGAGCAGAGGAACATAGAGCTAAAAGAACAGAAGGTGGCTCTGCCCTAAAACATTTGGGATACACAAGCACTTACCAGGGAGTTCTTGGAATAATGTCAGACTTTATTTATTTACCTAAAACCCTCATACTCAGAAAGTGAGATAAAGCTTAGGGCTACTTTTTAGCATAAAGACGAGACGAACTACAAGACGAGATTTTAAAATAATTTGCTATAATTGTTTCAGATTTAGAGTCTTAACAAAGCAAATTACAAATTTATATCATTATTATTTATATTTAATTGACACTTCATCATGACAGTATTCTTATTTTTGAAGTGCTATGACTTTGATTGAACTGTGGCTCCGCCCCCTTTCTCTTCCCCCTCTGCTGCTGCAAACAGACGCACACAGAGAAGAAGGAGCACGTATGTCTTAGAAACCCCCCACTAATTTTTACAATATTTAGGATTCATTATCTTCGTCAATATTTGTCCTATCAATACAAAACAAAAACTGGGACAGAGTTTAGACTGTTTTCTGTTTGATTCTGTCTGATTCCCAATTTCGCGAGACCATTTTTTTACATGTTGCGCACAGTATTGTGACAATTTGATCTTGCGAGATCTCGTCCCACCCTTAAAAGACACTCATTGCAAGATTTTAGCAACAAAAACAACCTAATCCCTAAAACATGCTTTTATTCAATTCTATTTTGTGTCTAAAAAGTAACATGTTGGACCTTTAAGCATCAGATTTTCCTCCAAATAAAATGCAGCCTGTATTTTGTGTTCCGCGTTGGTCCGGTAAATAAAACCATCCTGGTGTTGTTGCGTCCCTAAATATTCCCTAACCATCTCTGCTGTGTAATTTGGTCCCGTTCCTGAGGCGGGTGGAGCTGCGCAGATAATGGCACAGTGTTGTTGAATGTGGACAGAGCAACGCCTTCTCGTGTCCCGCAGGCCGAGGTTTGGACCGGGACAGGCAGATGTATCCCAGATGTGCAAATGTTCACCGCGCTGGAGATTATAGAGCAGCGGTTCTCAAAGTGTGGTGTGGGTACAGCAAGAGGGACGCAGGGTACTTCTAGTGGCTGTTCTGTTGGGTTTATGAGAATCAGTTAGGTCAACATTTAGTCTAATTTTAGTTCTGTTAACTTTTTTTCTAGCAGCTCTACTTTATGCTTTCGTTTTATATCTGTGGCTTTGGACTCATATTTATTCCTTTAAAGTCCTGGTGCAGTGAGGAAAATGCTGTATACAAGTATTTTAGTACTTTCTGGTTAGCAAATACTGCACTCTGACTTTTTTTGTAGTTATTTACTGAGTTTGTGCACATGTTTATTGGATATTTGACCACCACTCTTTGGAGATAATGCGACGTTGTCTTCTCTAAACACTGGTCTTCAGTTTTCTCCATGGATTTTTATTGAGATTAAGATTAGGAGACTGACTAGACCACTCTAAAAGCATAACACGTTTCTTCCTTAAACAAATTCTTTTGTGTCCTTTGAGTGGACACGAACTTCTTGCCCAAAATGTTGCTATAATGGTCATATTCTTTCCACTCTGCCTGTCCTTTCAGAAGAGAAACACTCACAGAACATAATGTTCCCCCCTCCAGTCTTCACAGCTCAATTTTAGTTTCTACTGTGCTTTCTGAGTTGTTTAAAGTGCATGCTTGAAAAAAATAATTATCCTTAATATGAAATAACTTTTTTGGAAGTACTGAAAATAACAAAATTAACAACTGATCAAATACTTCCATTGCATTGCATTACATGGCTTAGTGTTATTTAAATGTACTGTAGTCAACTTTTGAAGTGGACTGGTCCATTTTGTCTGACTAGACCTCATTTTGCTTAGTTCAGAAGAACTGATAAGATCAGGGACTGCTTGTTTATGGCTTGTTTGTTTTTCAAATTAATTAAGCAGTAGAGTAGTTGATCAATCGCACCAATTTTTTTTAAGATTCTCTTTTAAGGCTGTCCTCATCCTGTCTCAGAAATCCAGAGAATATATAAAAAATATATCAGCTGGCCACCGTGTCCTTCATTCGAGTTTCAGTGGGCGTGATTAACCAATCAGGGTCACGCATTGTTTCCCATATGAAAATCAACATGGAAGCTTACAACAAAAAAATACATGGAAAAAAAAATGTGAAACAGGAAAATATTGCGGATTTCTACAGAAGTGAGAGAAGCAAAAAAAAGATTTTAGTTAGATTTAAAGTCACATTCGATTTCGATCTAAATGGCAAGCAACCAATCAGCTCCTTTATTTCCTCTGCATCACACAAATAATCTGATTGCCCGGTACAATTCTGGATTTTTTTTTATTTTTTACTTGCCGAGAAGAGGACTGGGGATGCTCTGGGACAACTATTCATCTGCCTGTTTGTTGTTAGAAAATCTGCCTCTGTATTTCTGAATAATGATGTTTGATTTTCTGCCAATTTTTTTTGCTAAATCAACAATCATGTAAAATCCTCAGAGATTTTGAGCTATATAACTTGATAACTTTCAGACTGTTAAGTTCTGTGCCGTGACCCTTTTTTGTCATAGAACCACCCATTTAAGAGTGAATATTGTATACCAAACCACAGAACCTTAAAAACTGCAGGAGGTGATGGTGTTACTCTGTCACTGTCTTAAATACTGGGTTCTAATAGTGTTTTTTGTCTGTCAATATCATATCACAATTCAGCAGATTTAGTTAGAAACAGTGTCTGGTGTGGAACCTTCAAAGATCAAACCAAACAGACAGAACTGTGAGCAGAAGTCATGGTGTAGTGGTGTGTTTTGTTCATTAGTGTAAAAGGATTTTAAAGGCCTGTTACAGACCACAAACAAGTGTAAACTCCACCACAGCCTGGCGAGGAGCAGACAGAGCTGTTAATGCAAACTGAAGAGAACAAGTGCAATTTATTATGTCCCGTTACCACGACAACACATGACAACGCCTACTACGCACGATGTACTATGGGGATGACTAGTGGCTACGTCACTTCCGTGGAAAACGTCACTCGCGGTAAATATGGTACAGTACTGCGTCCCTTGTTGTAAAAACCGAAACGACGTCAATAAAACTACGAGTTACTACCGTTTTCCTTTGGACGAAATCGAGAGGAGGAGATGGCTGAGTCGGATCTGTATAATCATGAAAAATAAATACTCAGCGTAGGCTAAAATGGCTTTCAGTGTAGACTAGCGCCAGCAGCTGGCTTCTTAGAAATCCTTACGAGATTGAAGATTTGCCCTACTAAATTCATTAAGAAAAGTCCAGTTATTCTTACGAGGTTAAAGTGACTATTTACAAGATTAATGTCCTTACTTCTGAATTTAAATTGGCTAAAATTAGCTACTTTAGCTGCTGTGAATCGGTGGTGCCATGCAGTATTTTTTTTTATACAAATGGGAATAATTTGTAACACTTTATTTATATTAAAAGATTGTTTAAACTCCCAGGACAGTGTGTCATGTGTTGTCACTTATGGGGGGATTCTGTTTTAGAACTCAGATTACTTCCTGTAATTTTCAACTTTTATTCGTCAGTTTCACACACAAGAACAAGTACTCACTTCCTAACCCTCAACACGTATCTGAAAACCACTTTGCTAGCTTACAAACTAACCCAGCTAAAAGACAGAATTGCTCCGTGTTGCGCTAGGTGGTGCTCATAGCAAATAACAAGGTAACGTGACGTCCTAACCTATATACTGTGCTTGTAATATATTGTCAAGTGTCGTCAGCTAATCATTGTAACTTACTCTGTCACTGCTAAGCAAACAATAATTAACATTAACAAAGTACAGTAAAGTTAGCTTGATGGCTGACTCTAGCTCTTTACTCACCTCAAACTTGTAAACTTTATTTTTCATTGAAGCCTGTACTTTCCCTATAAGACTTCCACCTGCCAGCACGCTAACATTTACAACTTCATATGAATTGTAGGAGTTCAGACTGACTTTGGAAATGCTGCAAAATACGATGTCACCGTAAAAAACGTGACCGGTTCCTTGGCAACAGCCATTGCGTCTTCATTAGATGCGGCGGGTTTGGACACGGAAGTGGTGTCTTGACGTCAC
This sequence comes from Mugilogobius chulae, assembly GCA_038363315.1. Lineage (NCBI taxonomy): Eukaryota > Metazoa > Chordata > Actinopteri > Gobiiformes > Gobiidae > Mugilogobius > Mugilogobius chulae. The sequence goes on from CM076403.1 coordinate 31,527,494, forward strand.
ACTAGCCATCCCCATAGGCTAGTAGTAGTGGTTACCAAAGTAGAGACAGCGAAGTATAATGCGAGGGTTGAGATTATTTCAAGATGTAAAGGTCTTTACTTCTGTATTTACTTTTCTATTCAAAACTGTGAATTTAAGTCATTTATACCAATAAACTACAAAATTAGACCCTATTTTGAAACCATAAACAACAGAGAAAATGGAAAAGACAGAAAAAGGCATTTATTTTAAAGTAAGCCTGTACTATACACAATTTTTGCTTTCTTAAAATTGTGTGAGACGAAACACGCTGGTATGCAAATTGAGGTTAGCCACAATGCTAACAACAACAACAACCGACAAACTTAGTGCAGTTTGTTGAATAAACGGGATATTATTAGATGTAGTCAGGACATTGCAGACTCATTTCCACTTGAATAGATCCATTAACAAGATATTTGTGTTAAAGAGAAATTAATTGTAAGTTGTTTTATAACAAAAACAAAAATCTGTTTCTTTAACGATGTATATTGTTGTTTTTATACACTGTAAAAAATATATAAGGCAGTTCAACTTAAAAATGTGAGTACAATTTCTGCCTTAAAGTTTTGTCTCAATTAAACTCTTTCTCATCACTCTCCTCTCTTTCTCTTCTCCTTTCTTCTCTCCTCTCACTTTTGCTCTTTCTCTCTCTCCTTTCTTTTCTTCTCTCTCTCTCTCTCTCTCTCTCTCTTCTCTCTCTCTCTCTCTCTCTCTCTCTCTCTCTCCCCTTTCTTCTCTTTCTTTCACTGTCTTCTTTCTTCTCTTCTTGGTCAATTTCTCTTTCTCTCTCTCTCTCCTTTCTTCTCTTTCGTTCTCTCAAGTTGAAATTCTTTGACTCACATTGTTAAGTTAAATCAACACAAAGATTTAAGTTCATTTAAATCACTGGTTTTTACAGTGTAAAAAATTTACAATGATAGTTTTTTATTTAGTAAAAACTATCACATATGCAGCTCATTAAATTACATTTTGTTCACTGTAGAATACAAAATAACAAGGCGACAAGACTATGGAATATTTACATGACAATTTCAAATTTGACTCAGACTTTGAATGTGGAGAAAACATTACTTTCTTGAGCATTTGTCAAGCAACAGCTGCAAATTACTAAAGCATGAAGAATTCAGTCTAAATACAAATGTTAGTAAACTAATGATGAGATAAATTTGTAAATACATACGTTGTCCCTTTTAAAGTCAAGTTTTTGTTGTACTTTTTAGTATTTTGTTATAGAAGCTCTTTGTCATCACTTCTGCAGCTAAATTCTACTTTCTGGTGGCAGCATTTTTACCACAAGTGAGACCTCTCTGACAACATCTATTGAAAAACACATTCATTTTTCGCTGTTTTGCAAATTTCACTCTTTTCTATTAGCATTTGAGTCAGTACTTTATTCATGTTATGTTTACTCTTGTCAAAGTCCAGCGCTGCTTTTTGCTCACGCAGCAACACCTTCACGTGTTCTGTTTCCAAAAGCCGCTGTTACAAGTTTATCTTTTAATTTATGCCTCACTTAGAGAAGTCTTTCCTCTGTCGCTCAGTCCATTGTGACGTCTCCTTGTGTTTACACCGCTCCGCTGGCTCCTCCGTTTGGGACACGACTGTTTGGAAATGAAAGCATAAACATGTGCAGGTGGACAGTTTACAAAGCAGGGTTTTTTTCACTACATTCAAAGCTGTAACAGACTTTTAACTTGTCAAAACAATGACAAAGAAGCGTCTCCTCTTCTCCTAAATATTGGCCAACGGCTGGGTGTGGCTCTGTTTCAGCGCCAGACCACAAAACCACTGCTGCTACAAACTCTGCTCTCTATGACGACTTCAGAGCTGTGTTTAAGTGTTCTTAAAGGGGCACTGAGGAACATTTCTACTGTAGGTCATTGGAAATTATTATGTGAAATCCATTTTTCTAGGTTTATTGTAATAACAGTGTTCTCTCATGATTAGCTTACAACTTTTAGTTAGCGTGCATATGACAGGTTAGACTACATTTTTCAGTAAAACCTTGTGTACTTGATTACAGTTAAGATTTTGGGAAAAAATTAGCTTGTTTTTACTTAGTTTGGTTGTTTTAATGAGGTCCTAATGATGTTCAACAAATATGACATATGTAGAGATAAAGCTACAACTGTTACCTATAGAGGGATTTTTTGTTTATCAACACGGGCGATGCGCGCGCACCCCGCCTGTAGAAAGAGCCTCCGCACATACACACAACAGTGGAAACAAGTCAAAAAAGCTCCGTTGTCAGCTAACGTCAAGAGTTTATCACTTTGCGAAAACAAAAGGTATGCTGCTAAGCTAACATTTATGGATGAAATTCGCTCCTACGACCCTTAGAAGTTACTTTGAGGTAAGTGAGAAAAACGGCGAGAAAAACGCTGACTCAAGCTTCAGGGGACAGACGTCTGTCAGACCGGTTCATACCTGATGAAAACAGCTAGCTGTCGTCCCGTTTCGTTGTTTAATTCGAACAAGTTTCCCAATGTAAACAAATAGAGAGGCGCGCTTTCTGCAGGACGCAAGCGCAGTAGGGCGGAGAGTGACGTCGACCCAAAATCCCTCTATAGCAACCACATTGTAAATATGGGAAAAAATCTACTCACATGACATAGACCTTTTGATTTGACAATTGAAAATACCTTATAACACTTTAATTTGGCTAAATTGTTGTTTAAACTCCCAAGAATCTGTCTCATGCTGCGTTCAGACAGGACAGCGTTTAAGGCAGAACATATTGGAAGCTGATGCCCCAATAGGCGCCCAAAATGTCCCAATTCACGTCGGGGGACAAAGACACTTTTTACGCCCTGATGCACTTCTTTGCGTTCTCGATTAATAATAATAATAATAATAATAATAATAATTTTATTTGTATAGCACTTTTCATACACAAGCAACTCAAAGTGCTTCACAACATTAAAAATACATTAAAAATACAATACATTAAAAATACAACTGCAACAGTATAATAAATATGAATAAAAAATAAAATCACATGTTAAAACATAGCATATAAAAAATTTAAATTTCCATAAAAAGCATGTTTAAAAAGGACTGTCTTGAGCCTCGATTTAAAAACACCAAGAGAAGGGGCCTGTCTCACAGTCTCAGGAAGATTTGTTCCAGATCTTAGCTGCATGAAACTGAAATGATGCCTCCCCCTGTCTGGTCCTAACTCTGGGCACCAACAGGAGGCCAGTCCCCGAGGTCCTCAGAGTTCGAGTTGGCTCATAAGGCACCAACATGTCAGAGATGTACTTTGGTGCTACTCCATGGAGCGACTTAAACACAAGCAGAGCTGTCTTAAAGTCCACTCTCTGAGCCACTGGAAGCCAGTGCAAAGACCAAAGCACAGGACTAATGTGATTGTATTTCTTGTTCCAGTCAGGACTCGAGCAGCAGCGTTCTGGATGTACTGCAGCTGTTTTATAGCTCGTTTGGAAAGGCCGGTAAACAGGCCATTACAATAATCTAACCTACTGGAGACAAATGCATGGATAAGCCTCTCTAAGTCAGGCTTTGGCTTTGGAAAATTCTTTGCAAAAGGCTTTGTTTTGCTCGCAGGAAGATCACATTGAGAGAGAGAAGGATGGAGAGAGGTTTGCTGTCTTAATAAAACGTAGCTTACCCGAGAGCACAACTATATCCTCCTCCGGGCAGTTTCCTCCAGTGTCTCGCCATACCGCAGTGGTTTAAACTCGACAACATGCATTTTTATAGATCCATGTGATCGTCAGTCCAGATCATGTCCCGTATTGTTTGTTTGGCCATGTTGCCATATTTCAGAGCAACGAGCGACCAAGTCTTTGAAAAAAGCCCCAAAACAAACAACTTTTCATTAATAAAAGTTGTTAAAAGACTTAGTAAACAGTCCTTCTTTCTCCTTGATATAAAAGGAGAATGACATACCACTACATCACAGGAGAGTGGTGTCTGATTGGTGGACGTGGGCGTTCGGTGCTCGAAAGTTCAGTCGAGCCCAAATCTGGCATTGACACTTGATGAGCCGGTCAAAAGCGTCCGCCACTTTTATTTCTTCATAAATTGCAACTTCATAGCAGCTGTAAAATTGTAATAATTATTACCGCAAAGACTACCACACTAAACTAAGTCAAAATTTGATAATCTGTCAGATGGGCTTTAAGTTGTATAGATTGATTCATGCATCTTCTATTGTCCTATCCCCTTTAACTTACAAAAAATCCAAGTATGATTAAAGCTTATCATGTGTTCATTTTCAAACAAAAAACAAGAGACTTTGAACCTGCTGCCTGCTATTTTAGCGTAAATTTTGTGCAAACAAAATTAACTCATCAGATTAAGTTATTTATTCAGGATTCCAGTCTCACGTCATGTGTCTCTTCTTTGATGTAAGTGGGAGGGTTTTTCCATAGTGTGTGACCAATCCACTCACAGCTCCATATGAATCATGTCTGAGGTGTATTTGGGTCTTTATGACGGGACATAGAAACAAGTCCAGTCCTGCACACACTCACTCACTTTGTTCTGGTGCCACTCACTCTGTGCATGTGTTAACTTAAGAAAAGGATTCACACATTTAGGCAGCAGCGGTGGGTCTACAACTGTCACAAGATTGTTGCTGCTGAACTGTACATTTTGAGAAGCTACAGAGCCAGAAGCAGTGCTGACAAGGGCCTCAGAGACATTTATATATATAAAAAAAAATTCTATACAATAATTTGTAAGAAAAAAAATGTTCGTAAGATTGTGTCATGAACGAGACCCATTGTTCTTTTATTGGAAAAACTCCCTGTTGCTCACCATCTGGCCTCATGACATCCTCACATCCTATGAATGCAACTTATTCAAGCAGGGGGCTTGTTGAATAAACCGGAATATGAATCTATAAAACATTTTTTTGTAGATTTCTTTTTTCTTTTTTGTTTTTTGATCTTTCCAATCAGCCTAACTTTGATCTTACTTACATGGATGATACTTAAGCTGTATTTTTAGTAATGATCCATCTCTGAAAAGCATTCTTGCGTTAAGTGTTTTCAGCTCATAGTAATAGTTCTTGTAACAAAACAAAGATCATTGAGAGAGCAGAGATGATACTTGTAATCCTGCCTGAGTAACATCTTACGCTGAAGCACAAGTCTGAACATGAGTCTGAGGCTGTGGAGGCCACACACTTGGCAGAAGTAAACGTGACGTGTGCTCACTCAATTTCACTTGTCTTGTTTTACGTTCCTTAAGAAGCAAAGGAACGTCACTCCAAAAAGATTTGATATGGATGGAGGCCAGTTAAAATGAATATTGTTTCAATGCTACTTTTGTTGTAAAACAGCAGCTTTTTCATTCAGGGCTGCCTGTTCAAACACAGACTGAACCAATGCTCTATCTGGGCCATATAAAAGCAGACACACAGTGCAAAATGGATGCATTAAGAAAAAATTAGATGGGGCCCACAAACATTTATTCACTTTCCTTAAGCCTCTATGATACAAAATAAATGCATTTTCTTGGCTTTAAAAAGTAAATAAATTTAACATCAACTATAAAATGCATAATTTACTGCTTTTTGGACCAATTATTTATTTTCAAATTGATTAAGTTCTGCATTGGCATTTTATGGGAAAAACTGCAAAAAATGATTTCAAGGCAAGTTAGAATGTCTTTATTGGAGCAGATTTGTGTTAGCTAGTAAAATGATCTACCAATGGAGCAAGATTTTTTTGTATTTAGATATAAGAAAACACATCTTATAGTTAATATAGGAGAAAAAGTAATAGCTTGTTCCATTGGTTGATCATTTTACCAGCCAAGTCAAATCTACTCAAGATGTTCTTAAAGGGACTATGCTCGGTTTTTATTTATTTTTTTAACAACAAAATAACTTAGTCAATTTCCTTCAAGCACAGAAGTCATGTTAATTTATTTATTCATGTGAAAATTAGTCTGTATGTCCTGTCTCCATCTAATAATGTCCCATTCGTTCACCAAAACGTTTGTCTGTTGTTGTTAGCGTTGTTGCTGTTAACAGCTGTGATAAAAGCTTAAAACACATTGTGATGAACTAAGGCTCACAATGCATTACATACGTGAGAAAAACATTAAAATGAATTATTTTTGTTTGTAATTTTGACTTTGCATAAACTTAATTTTTGCTGTGAGCCGACCCTCTGGCCTATAACATCATCACATTCTAGATTGATATATTGTAATTCTACATTTGTTTTAGCATCGCTTATTGTGGCGTACCAGGCTTTTATTTTGAAATGTGTGGCGTTCCTTTTCCTGTTTATGTGGGTTTAGCTCCTTAAAGGAACCGTATGTAAGATTTTGATGTCAGATTTCATAAACATGACCTATATGTGCCCAAAGGTACAAGGTCAACATGTCCAAATATACTATTATTTTTACTGAAAGTCAATGTAATTCTGAGTTATTCTTAATTAAAAAAGCAATGGACATGATGTCCCTTTGTTGATATTTACATTTATTATCCAATCAGAAAGCAGAATAAGCCTCACATGACTCTCTCATTTAGGTTGCCAGTTTGGTTTCTTAGAAGCTGAAGTTAATTTTGAATCAGTAATCAGTAGCTTCCTATCTTCAATGTATGAGCCATTTCACACTCTGGCAACCCATGTTCATTTGTGATTGTTATACCTTTCTAAAACCACTAGTTGTGGATATTACATACGGTTCCTTTAACAATGTCATGATGAGTGGACAACAGGGGGACATGGATGGATAGCTCCTAATTTAGCACCTTGCTTTAATTGTGTGTTTGTATTTAGTAATGGAAACAAAGCCACACTCACCCGTACGCTCATTCATTTTGCTAACACTCATTAAACTGATTCATTATTCTATCTTTGGGCTCATTTGTGTGGTCTGTGTGCAGAAGTGGGTTGTGTCCTGAATTAAACTTTGACTTTGAGGCGAGTTTGGCATTTGTGTAGGAGCTCTTCACAAAGCTGCACTTCTGTGTGACAGGAATGTGTTCACAACAAGTGTTTTCTATAGCAACATTCTCTAGTTGTTTGTCCCTCTTGACCGCTTTCCAAAACCTTTTCAGTCTAAAGTAGGTCCTTTTGGGGGAGTTTGAAATGCACGTTAAACTTTTTGAGGATTGTTTAGCTACACTTGACTTTTATCTGGGTTGATCTGATAAAACGTGTTTGTGTTTGTTGTTTTGCAGAGGTGAAAGAGTACGAGCCGCCTTTTGGGAATCTTCGGGAGCATCCGTGTGTGGAGAGTATGAAGGACAGTGTGCTGCGGGACAGAGGACGTCCCGACATCCCAAACACATGGACCAGTCACACTGTAAGACTTTACTTATTACATCTCAACTCACCGTCTACGCTTTATACGTCATTATATTCAGGAAAAAAAACTCACATTTATGTAGAGAAAACGCAAGGTTCATTTGCCATCAATAGTAAGCTGCAGGATTGTTTAACAAAAGTTCTTGGGCCAAATCAGACCCTCCAACCCACTGAAACTGGCCCACGACCGGTCTTATACTGCTTTAACTTTAGCATTATTTTATAGCTTCTTGAGTCTGGCTTATAGTCTTTATTCTGCTTCAGTTCTGGTTTGGGCTTATAGTTTTAGATGACCAAACCAGAATTTAATTCAGGGATATGTTGGGTATTTGTGCTTTATAGCCAAGTCAATCAAATAAAAAGAAATTTAAAGGGTCGAACTTATCTCAACAACATGTTGCGGGCCAGAATAAAACAGTTTAAGGGACGGATCTGGCCCCCAGGTCACAGATTGCCCAGGTCTGTGCTAGAATTTGTCGCTCGGCCCAGAAACCATAGCTTGCTGAAAATGTGGCCCTGAGGAAAGTCAAGTTGAGTAGCCCTGGTCTACGTGTAAGAATACTAAATATTTATCATAATTGTATTAGTTTTGTGTTAAATTCAGTTGAATGAAAAACACTTTTTCTGTCCAAATAACCTCTGTGGACAGGTTTTCTAGATAGTCAGTACATCAGACGGCCATGTTTGTTTTGGTTTTAATCTGAGCTTCTACCCAAACCACAATGATTGGTCCGACTCACAGTGGCGTTCTTTAACTGTACAATGAGGGTCTCTCCAGATGGACTCTCAAGATTTTGTGATTCTCACGATTTTAAGAAAATCACAGATATCGCAAGCATGGTACACTCCTCACTTTGGGAAAAAATGGGATCAATGTAAAAAATTTGTATCCACAAATCAAAAGCAATTTAAGATATTGTGATCAAATGTCATCAAACAACACTGTAACATTGACAAAGTCTTACATATTTTCTCTTCCTCTCTTTTTCTTTCTCTTTATCCCTCTCTATCAATCTCTTCCTCCCTATCTCTCTCCCCCCCCCTTCCTCTTTCTCTCTCTCCCTCTCTCTGTCTCCCCCCCACTCTCCCCTCTTTCTCTCTCTCCTTTCTCTCTCTCTCTTTCTCCTGCTCTCTGTCTCTCTCTCACCCCCCTCTCTCGCTCTCTGTCTCTCTCTATCCCTCCCTCCTCTCTCTCTCTGTCTCTCTCCCTCCCTTCCCTCTCTCTCTCTTCTCTCCCTCTCCTCCCTCCCTCTCTCCCTCTCTCTGTCTCTCTTCCTCTCTCTCTCTTTCCCTCCTTCCCCTCTCTCTCTCCCCCTTCTCTTTCTCTCTCTCTCTCTCTCTCTCTCTCTCTCTCTGTCTCTCTCTCTCTCTCTCTCTCCCTCCCTCCTCTCTCTCTCTCTCTCTCTCTGCAGGGCATCCAGCTGATCTGCTCCTCCATCCAGGACTGTTGGGATCACGACCCGGAGGCGCGGCTCACGGCTCACTGTGTGTACGAGCGCTTCTGTGAGATGGAATATCTGGACAAACTGTCAGAGCGCTCCGACTCCGAGGAGAAAATCCCAGAGGAAATCTGTGTGAGCGACCTCAAGTAGAAACAACGCCACCCGCAGGACGCCACAGGGACACAACTGCTGCTGCTGCTGGGAAGAGAGACCAAAGACCAAAGCAGTTTTATTACAGGGAGATGTCAGTGACTGAAATGGGATCAAAATCTTCCTATGCAACATTTCAAAGACATTCAGGTTTTACACCTCATAATAAAGCTTTTAAACTAAGCACTTTACTCACAGTCCTGCATCAAAAACGTTGGAAAATCAAGCGTATATTGTGGAAAAAATCTTTTATCGCCACAATCGATAAATATCTGGAGTCACATGAATCTATTGAAATATTTGAATAGGGCATGCACGTGTTTCTTCCTCAATTAATTTCTATGTTGAAAGTAAAGATGTGTATATTAATCATGAATACTGACACAGTCCTAGTCCTAACCTTTACCAATTCGAGCCTCAAACCTAACTTCAGAACTAAACTTAGCTGTTAACCCCAAATAAAACCGCCTGTCCTCTACCACATTGCCAAATAAAATGAGTGTGTAATAAACACACCAAAAAAAGGCATAAGCGTTGTCATGACTTGGCATTTACAAGCAAGCCATGAGAACATGTTGGCTAGCTTAATACCATCTCGAGTTGTAGTAGTGGCACTCGATTGGCACTGCAGCGGGAAAGTGCAGTGCCAATCGAGTGGTACTGCAAAGTATAGTTTTTCCATACAGCACAATGTAATTACAAACTACTCCTGCTCGCCTCACAGATCTCCTACACATTTCAAAAAGGATGGACTTTGTGACAAGTCTTACATAGCTATATATCATGAAACTTTTCTTGGTTTAAAAGTCTTCAGTTTTGTTAAAGATAGCTTTTTAATCTTTAGTTTCTGCTAAAGCTCTGCTCGCTCTTGCACACTCCTGCTCTGATTGGTCAGCGTGGGTCACGTGTTAAGCGTGCCTGCGCAACTGGCACAAGTCTACGTGAGAGAAAGAACAACTGCGCATGTTCGATGGACGGAGGTTAGCTGAATCCAAGCTAGCTAACTCACAACAATGAGCCTAGCCATTTATACAAAGCGGCGGCCATCTTTTATCGCTGGGGCTTGGTCACAAACATGGATGTATTATATTATCTGGATTGGACTCCGCCCCCTCTTTCCCTGTGCAAGCGGCGATATGGCCGCTCCGCGGTACTGCAGCGGTTGGGCCCAAGAAAAATTTCCCCATAGACCGTCAATGCATTTTTCGGCACTTCAAACTGTCCGTGCTCCACGGACACGGCATCTACAGCTTTAACTAAGGTCTCATTTTGAAGGTATTTCTCTCTAGTTTCACAACATATAATTTTCCAATTTTTTCGATGCCCCAAACGCTTAGACGGTGTTTAGCCTCTCTCCGCTCCCCCCGCTGCTCTCCCCCCGCTCAGGCCACCATCGCGCTAATTGGTCAGAACTGATCACGCTGTCACTTTTCTGACGTCACGGTAGTAGGAGGCGCTAGCCCGCATTCAGGAAATAACGCGGAAGAAAAAATCTTTTTTCGGTGTCAATGCGCCACTGAGCAGAAGCCATTGAAAACAACGGGCCGCCATCTTGGACTCATCTTCCAGTTCTAATTATACTTCCATCGTCACAAAGCAGAAACAGGTCAGACTATTCAATTGCACAAGAAGTAAATAGATCCTATTTTTAGCAAAATGTAAGTTACTGATTTAAAGGCTTTACAAATCAGGAGAATGCTTCATCAAAGAACCAAAGTCCGTTTGGAATGCGTTTGTGACTGTCACTGCTAATGCTAAGTTGCTAATGCTAAGTTGGCCTCCTATCAAACACACATCTACACAAGAACTATGTCAGTCGTTGATGCTTTGTTTGTGCTGCACAAAGTTTAGTTTGTGAGTTTTTGAGATATTACGATTGCTTTATGTTATGGCAATCCAGCCTCTCAGGAAGCTTCAAAACAACCCAAAATGACATCAATCATTTTGTGCTTTGTTTGTGCTGCTTCTGCTGTAAAAACTTGCATTTGTGCTGCTTTAGTTTTTTAAATATTAGCAATTGTATTCTAATTTCCTGATGCTGCTTCTAATAGTTGAACAGAAATGCTGCAAACAAAAAAAAATCTGTATGTAAAATATGCCCAGCACTAAACACAAGCAAAGCATAAATGATGGACGTCATTTTGGAGCTTGTTGCAGCTTCCTGAGAGACTAGATTGCGTTAATATGAACAATCATTCATTTCTCAAAAACTAAAACAGCACAAACAAAACACAAACGATTGAGAGTTTTCATTAAGATGTGCATTTGATGAGAGGCTAACTTCACAAAGATCCATTGAGCAATTGAAATGAACAAGCTGTTTCCTCAACATCCTAACGTTTTGATGTAGGACTTCATATCTATGCACACCAAATAATATATAACTGTATTATGTGCCTTTTATCGTTTCATTCAGGTAAATAATTTTTATGTAGGAATCTGTAAATATAATTTTAAAAGACACTAATATTTTTGTGTATTCGACTCAGTGTTTGTCTTTCTGCAATGTTTTTTTTTGTTTTTGGCGACCTTGTGAGAAAATTTGATCAACCAGGGATTCGCAGGTGCCATTTCCAAAAAGCATGAAAAGGTGAAATGGAAATTGTGCCGAAAACGGAGGCAGCCATCCAAAGCCGAATCAGGAGGGAGGCTGATTCAAAACCTCGAGGACCGTGAGCTGTTCAGCGGAGAAGAATGACTGTATCTGTGTTATTGTGCACACAGACTGACGCAATAATCACCAAAAACAGCTTTATAAAGGGAGAAATGTAACACAGGACTTTAAACTGGAAGTAACATGAACGCAAAAGAGCAACCAAAGACATTTTTATACTGTTACATTGTGTATACTAAGCTCAATGTTGTAAATAAACTGTTTAATATTGTATGTATGTTTAATATAAGTTTAATCAGCTACAGCATTTTGTAAATGTTAAAACACGCTAAAGGTGTTCAACCTATGGATGGGTTTGAGCTTGTTAGTTACTGTAGTTCTGTGCAATTGAATTTCCATTTCAACTATGATTACGGCTCTTATCGATCACAGAAATGGTGCAATTGAGCAATCATGATCGTATAATGTTGGTAAGCACTCGTTTCTCCTTGAGCTGGAAATGTTGGTCCCAAAATTGTTGAATTAATCTATTTTACGTTTACAATTTGTCACTTATTTCCTTTTCTCTTTTTGCATTTGAATGCTAATGTTCTGCTCTGTCTCTAAGCAAAAAAACTGTTTGAATAACTCAAAGTGATTTCAATTTTGATTTAAACAATTGTAATTATTATTTTCATCAAAATCAAGCAGTTTTATAATATCATATCGTATCAGCCAATATAGAAAAATATCAAATTGTTGACAATATTTTCAGAAAAGGTTCATTATTCTCTGTGTGATATCTGTCAGTCCCTGTTTGTCCTCAAAAAATCTAATTAGTTTTTTGAGCCGAACATTTAGGCTAATATATTATAAACATGATAATCCCAAATAATAATAATCATACATTTGACAGCCCAAATAAATAACAATTTGTTTCTACTCAAGTGAAAAGTAAGTATGGGATTTTAAAAGCCTCTACAGATTTAAGGAAGCAAATACTGATGTGTTTGGAAATATCGACTGGGAGGCCAAATATTGGCATCGGATCAAAAAATCCATATCAGTCCATCTCTAGTCCAAACTATGACCAGCTGCCATGTTTTCTCTCAAAGTTCATTATTTGGAAATAATAGTTTTTAGCCCATCACCTGGCCTAATGCAAATTTAAATGTGTATGTATCACGTAATTTGTCTTTTTTTGCTTATGTATGATGCATATTGCTGCCCCCAATTTTTCCCCAGTGAATGTAAAAATGTAACCCTAACAAAATTCTAATCCTAATCTTAACCCACTCCAAGCCCAGCCCTAAACTTACCCAGTTTTATAACTAGGGATGGGCCGATATGAAATTTTGGAGCCGATACCGATAACCGATAATTAGCCCTCTGCTCTGGCCGATAACCGATAACTGCCGATACCGATAGGTATATTTTAAAGCTGACCTAAGTGACATTTTGGCTTTGTTCAATGTCTTTGTTAGTTTGTGTGATGGTCACAAATGTATTTTCTTCACATTTTAAGCAAACGTCTGCTCTCTACTGCCTCCTGCTGGAAAACCTGCACTTATAATCTGACAGCTCTTCTGAGAAACGAGAAACACTGGCTCTTTTATTTGTACATTTGACAGTGTGAAATATTTTAATGTACTTTTCTTTGCCTTGTTTGAAAACATTTATAAATTGATAAAAAAAAATTACACAGGGACAAAAGTTCAGTTGTAGGTCTGATGCTGGTATTTACAGAAGAGAACTGTAAGGGGAGCTCTACTGCTGAAGTTGCTTGGTTCTGCTTTAAAATCCACAGAACTCACAAGATCAAAAACTTACAAACAATATATTTATCTGAGATAAAAAAATATTTTGTGGCCTTATAATGTAAATATAGGCCTAAAGACTAATTTTAGCTTAATTGTTTGTTTAAATATACTTTGTATTCTTTAGTCTGTTCAAAATTGCAAATATGAAGCTTTTAGGTCAAATTGAGGCTGGTATATGCCCACAGAGAGACTGGAGAACCTCCCCTAAAAATATCGGCGCCAAATATCGGCCGTCGATCCGATATCGGACCGATACCGATATCTCAAAATATCGTGGATATCGGCCGATACCGATATCAATACCGATATATCGCCCATCCCTATTTATAACTTCAAACCTAAACTCCCCCACATGGCTTCAACCAGAACATCTGAATGTGCTCATGAAAGATTGTACTGTACTAGATATGCATTTCAGTGAGACGATGGTTTTATATACATATATATAAAAAGGGAACGCAAAGTAGTTTTTCATTTGTAAAACACAAGGTGAAGTGTCTGTGCCTTATTATACACAATATTGATTAACAGACAAGATAATAACAATTATAAAGCTTTCATAAATTGCTGTTTTTTGCTCTTTTGCTGGCAGCATGTGTTTCTCTGTGCTGTGCCTGTGGTCTGTGCAGGTCTGCCAGCTCATGTTTGCATAAACATGTTTATTTACATACTCTACTGTACATACCCTGGAACCACGTGAATCTGCACCAGCATACTACTGCATGGCCTGGTGCATATACACAGAAATAATGTAGTTTTTCATTTGGTGCATACTGTTAACTTTTCTGTTTTATTATCTTTCCTCCAGTATGAATATTTAAAGTTAGTGTTTACATACAAATTCATCCTGTACACATCAGAATATACAGACAACATTATAACAATGTTCTACAGCAGCACAACATATTTTGATTTTTTTTTTTCACTTTTCATTCCAGTTTCCTCTGAGAGTGACTGTGTTGTTGTTTTGTCACAGCTTTAGCACTTTAGTTTGAAAATGCAAATGTGGTTCTGACATAAAGATCACAAATGCTTAAAATATTGTTATAAAACCATGTTTTTTCCCTTGCAGTGCCCATAAAGCATCTAAATGAAGGTAAGGTCAAACTTCTAATAACTCACTCACTCTATTTAAAGCAATTGCGCTCACATTGTGAAAAGAGGTGTCTAGTTTACACACTTCTTCTGGTGATCGTCTGGGTGCTTAAGATCTATTAGATTTTCTTGTTGATGGTCTGTTTTAGCCTGCTAAGTTGACATACAGTATATGCATTTAATTAAACTTAGTTAAGATGAACGCTAAACAACAGATCACAACCTAAAACAAATCATATGTTTATATCAAAAAGTGTCTTTTCCAGAAACTGAATATTTGTTTTGCACAATTTCATGATCATTATATTGTAGTATTGATATCACTGAGCCTATTATCAAAACCTCTGCAGGCCAATTGGTGAAATTAGTTTCAAAAACGTAGGGCTTGATTTATCAAGCCATGCTAAAAAAAAGCAATTTCTGCATACTTTAATATCGGGAGAAAAATGTCAGCTACGCCAAGTTTTTACTCCCCCAACCTGTTTTGCACACCAGCAAATGCTTGATAAATCTGACCCATAGTGTAGTAGTCAAGACCAAGACCTGTCGAGAGACCACAATGTCCCAAAGCCAAGACAAGACCAAGACCACTGAGGGTCAAGACTGAGACTTTTGAAAGTCGAGACCAAGACCAAGGTCCACTGAGACCAAATCAAGACCATCTTTATTAATTTCTACTTTTATCAACATCTTCATTGTCCCACTGTGCAGTCCTTAAAGCAAACTGTGCCTGGGACAGGTCACGGCTCTAGGGCCATGAACTAGTGCGAGTTTAGCACAACATGGTGTTTTAAATCTGGTCTCAATGTCGAACCCTGAGTCCAACACAAGATCAAGTCTGAATGTGCATGAGTCCAAGACCAAGACCTTAGCAGGCTCAGGACTGGTCTCAGGGCCTGATTTATCAAGCCAGGGGCTAAATTGCAGGTGCAAAAATGAAAAATATGTGTTATTTATGAGCTTTTTACACAAACTTTAATATTGGAAGATGCACATACAACATTCTCAACAAAACAGATAAGAACCACCTCAAGTTCTGCATCTTTAGCATCTGTGTGAGAGAGAAAAATTTCATCTCTGCCAAGTTTTTGCTCTCTCTAACTTGTTTTGCACATGAGCAAATGCTTGTTATATCTGGCCCTCAGTGTAGTACTCTTACAAAAACATGATAAAATTGTCCTGTGGTCATGCTTTAATACAGGCATTGATCTGTGCCATTTTTAATTTGATTTCTGTTCTATGTTTTTACACATAGCTCTTTAACTAATTACCAAGCTCTAATCAAAATCAAGTAGGAAGAGAAGCTTTAGTCCACCCTCTTCCCTCCGAAACACATTAGCACAGTGTCATTGAAGCTTCACCTCAAACTGCCCCGTCGACCCATTAAGCAAACGCACTCAGGAGAGCAGAGTTCATGATTTATAGGTATTTTGTCCTCCGCTGTCATGTCTCAAGAAGCTCTCTGCTGCCCCTCCATCATTACGCAAGCTCTATTTACCAAAACGACTCCCTTTTGTAAGCTCCGTTTCACAGAGTTTGAACAGCGCTGCCGGATATACAAGCCCGGCCGTGACAAATGACTAATAATTTGACATTTTAAAAGGATTATGCCGGGCTGTCACTCGGCAACAAAAGCGGCGTTTTCCCTTCATTTTTCATAATCAAATAATGTAATGCCAGTTATCCTCCAGCTAAACTTCCCCCAATGGGACCATCGCATTTTAAACAATGAAAACTCCAAAGGCCTTTTCTGAAAACTGTCAGTGAGGAATGATCTCTTTATTTCTCGTGGATGCTTTAATAGTTTTGCATTTCACAAGTTGTTTTGTTTTGCTGTGTCATTGAGCGAGACAACTAAAAATGTGTCTAAGTTGTAAAGTGTTCTGACAAAGATTCTTTACAAATCCAAGCAGAGCATTGCATTGAAAAATGTAATTAGATTAGAACTAGATCAAGATTTACTGTCCTAAGAATGTGAATTTTGTCGTGGGCTATCAAACCATGCTGCTGCCAGTTACTGTGCAGTTGTTTGATAAAAAACACAGTTCGTTAATAAACTGCATTTGATCAGCAATACCATGATTCAAAGATTTATTGTCATATACACAATAAAAAAAACTTTCCTATGCAATGACATTCTTATGCTTGCTTCCCTTTTAACAATAGTATAGAAACCTATAGAAGAGAATCATTAGACCAGACCTATTCAACTTAAGGCCCGGGTGCAAAATTGGCCCTCCAGAGATCTGATCCGGCCCTCAACTCATCTTCCAAATATTCCAAAAGTACAGTAAATATTTTTGCAGGATTTTTTCTATGTTTACCTTAGACCTGATTTGGCCCGGTTTTAGTTTTGGTGTAACTCTTCTTTGGATATGACCTGGTTTTGGTCCAATGCTGTTTTGACTTTGTTCAGACTTATCTAATCCTGGTCTAGTCTGTATTTAATGTTATTAGAGCTGGTTTGGAAATTGTATAGATCAATACATATAATAGAGGCTGTATCAGTAGTTACTAACAGTACTGAAACAGATTTTTACAGTGGATCTTTTGTACAAACCTAAATTTACATGTTCTGCATTTATTTGGCCCTGATGCCATGGCTCTCCGAAAAATCTGGCTCTCTGACATATTAAGTTGAATAGCCCTGCATTAGACAAAAACAAATGCACTAGTAACAGTCACTGATTATTTAAAAGTCTTATGGTTTATGGACAAAAAACTGTTCATGAGC
This sequence comes from Mugilogobius chulae, assembly GCA_038363315.1. Classification (NCBI taxonomy): domain Eukaryota; kingdom Metazoa; phylum Chordata; class Actinopteri; order Gobiiformes; family Gobiidae; genus Mugilogobius; species Mugilogobius chulae. Next base: position 31,544,647 of record CM076403.1, read on the forward strand.
CACGTTGTTCGGGACCTGATGCTCCTGTAACACCTCCCAGATGGAAGCAGTACAGTTCCGAGGGTGTGTCCTGTCTTAAATAATATTCTGAGCCCTCCTGATGACACGACTTTTGTGTATGTCCTGAGAGGAGAAAGACACTCCACAGATCTTCTGTGAAGTCTTTATCAAATGCTGGAGTACCTTTCTTTGTTGCACTGTACCACACGACGATAGAGCTGGTCACAACACTCTCCACGGCATTTTTGTTAAAGTTGGTCAAATAGTTGGTTTTCATGACAAATTTCTTGAGCTTTCTTATAAATTAGTCTAGTGGGCTTTTATAATGGGTTGCATTGTGTTTTCTGACCAGGTAAGATCTTCATTGATGTGGAACCCGAGGAATTTGAATGTTGTTACTCTCTCTATACTTCCACTGCTCCTGTAGATGGGCTTATGCTGCACAGACCTCTTCCTCGAGTCAATGATCATCTCTCTTCGTGGTGTTTAGATGGAGGATGTTTTCTTTGCACCAAATCTCAAGAGATGCCACCTCTGCCCAACACATACCAATTACGCCAAGTGGTCTTTTTATTGATTCCTGAATGTCAGAGAATTTGTCTTGCACCTGAGGCTCAAGAGCTTGAAAAATGCTGTTTTCACAAAGAAATCCTATTAATTTAGTTGGAAATTTGTTCCTGTTTTTTGTTACAGCACATTGTGGCAGAATCAGATTGTTGTAGGTTCTCGATCAAATTATAAAGCATTTGAATTCTCATAAATAACCAAAAGCAGCAACTCTGATTGGCTGAGCTTGTGTGGTCCACTTCAGTTTCACTTTACTGTTTTCCAAAAGATGTTCTTAAGTCGTAATTGTGATCTTTAACCCTCTCTTCTGTTTTTTTACAACACAATTTTGCAATCTTTCAGTACAAAGCAAATGAAGAGAGAGAACACTGTTAAAAACTGCAAACGTCCATCTTACATCGTACGTCTCCTTTAATGTTTTAATGACACTTTTTGCTTGATAACGTGCAGTATTTTGATGGCGTTCTGCGGGTGATAATGTACCGTAACGTGGCGAGTTGTCAGTTTTTCCAGTGCGTCCCTCTTAAACGCACTTCGCTCTCGCTGCTGTTTGGAGTTAATGACCTCCATAAAGCCGCCTCAGCCTCTGGATTCGGTGTAATTAAAACACACCGCTCGCTCGTGAATGCTGCTGATGAACTCCACCGTCAGCGTCACTTCAGCAAAACCCTGCAAACCCCTGAGCAGTGGAGTTTGGGCGCGCGGACACTAGAGGGCGCAGTGGTTCCATGGGACAACGTGAACAAATACAGAGACGTCACTCGTGCCTCCAGGACGTTACAGTTCCAAACTTGAGTGTGCCAGTGAACTCTGGTGCGTCGTTAGTTTGTTAGTCTATGCAATGATTAACAATTTAAACAACTTTTTTTTTTTTTTACCAAAGAATGCAAGGAAAACATTCAACATTTAAGTTTAAAGAATATAATAAAATGTAATGGTCAATATTTACAACATTAAATTCGTGTTTTCTGGAAGCAACAAGCCTCCAAACATTTGGAGGATAAATAATAAAAAAAAATAATAATAATAATAATAATAAAAAATAAAACAAGTGACCCCAAATCTACAAAAAGTAAAAACAAAACAAAAAAACAAAAAAAAAAAACACTCAACTCAAAGTGTTGTTGATTATGGCACATTTTAATAGTATTTTGATTGTAATAATGGATATAGCTGCTAAAAGCTATTATTTTTACGTTTTGACTTTTCATAACATCAGAATCAAAATCAGAAAGAATTTTATTGCCATTGTCAGTGAACAAACAGAATTCACAGACTAGGAACTTGCTGCGGTGCTAATGTGCAACATATAACACAGAAAACACAAATAAAGATAAAGAATCTAAAGAGTAAATAATATCAAATATAATAAAAATATTTAAGATTTATAAAATCAAGTATAAGGGCATGCAAAAATAGGCCAATAAAAATTAAGCAATAAAAATAATCAGAACAATAGTGCAATCTGTCAGTGCAAGAGAAAATACTAACATGAATGAATAGATGAATGAATAAAGTGACAGGTGATGATGTGACTGTTAAAGTGACAATGCAGGACATCAACATAGTCGCAGGTTTATGGAGTGTTCATGAGTCCTACAGCAGGGGGAAAGAAACTGTTCTTGTGGCGTGAGGTTCTGGTCCGGATGGACCGTAGCCTCCTGCCCGAGGGAAGTGGCTCAAAAAGTCTGTGTCCAGGGTGAGAAGGGTCAGCTGCTATCCGACCTGCACGCCCCCGAGTCCTGGAGACGTACAAGTCCTGGAGAGATGGAAGGCTGCAGCCAATCACCTTCTCAGCAGCGCGCACAGTGCGCTGCAGTCTGTGTTTGTCCCTGACTGTGGCTCCAGCGTACCAACGGGGAACATATAGGCATCGTACATTATTGACAGTTTGTTATGTTTTCTCTGGGTTGGTAAGATGCACAACTTGTGGTTCTAAAAAGATAGTTAGTCTTCTCACTCTTTGCCTGATGAGAACTGTGTGGAATCAGCATCAGGCTCTAAGAAAACAAATTAGCAACCTAAATGAGAAAGTCATGTGACGCTCATTCTGCTTTTTGATTGGATAATCCTCTTGAGAGCCGAAACACCAAATGTAAATTTTAGCAAATGTACATCACATTCATTGCTTTTTGGATTAAGAAAAAAGCCAGATTTCTATTTGAACATGTTGACACACACAGGTCATGTTTGAAGAATCTGAAGTAAAAATCTTACATAATGTTCCTTTAAACAACAGTGAAAGTGCCTGGGCCAACAGTACTTTCCTCTGCTCCACTACCTCTCGTGCTTCTGTGCTCGTTTGTGCTGCACTCCATCATCGCGCCTGTCACGTAGCGTGCGTCACAACGTAGTGAGCTGGAGGCGTCGGCGCAGTACACCTGCTGCACGCGCGGCCTGCTGCTGTCAGCTGCTCAATCACAAACAGTCTATTAACACTTGAGCGTTACCGCGAGAGAAGTACAGACTGTGAGGGAGATAGAGCTGCTGAGATGAATGAAAGAAGAGCTTCAACTGGAACGGAGGAAGATTGTGTTTTTTTTCTTACCACATCATTGAAAACTATTTCAGATTCTGGATAATGTCACAGTGTTTGATGTGGAGCAAGAGCTGGATTTTTCTAAGTCAGTCCAATGCAACATTTCCAAAATGCTGCACAACACATCACAACGACTGAATAGTTTGATCACGTTATTCAGTCATTCATTTTCTACCGCATGTTTCCGTTAGGGGTCAATAGACTTTGGGCCTTAGGCGGGGAACTCCCTAGCTAACACTCTCCCCTCGCAAGATGGCCGCGGCAACAGGCCTCATCCTATCAAACACTAAAAACCTTGAAAGCTCAACGGTAAGTTGGGGCTTGGGGCTCTGACGTCGGCTAAATGTGGTCGGTAGACTAATGCTAAGAGGAAATACTCATACAGACTTTAGCTATTTTGAATATAAACAAGCTAACTGATGTTCTGTGCACAGAGCCTGGCATTCCTCAATCGGAGTTAGATCCCAAAAGAAACTTCATAGAATATACTATATTAATCATTAACTTTTTTAATGTGCCTATTTTAAGTTACACTGGAGCTTAATGTTTGTGAAAACACAATCTTTAACTGTTGATAAACTTAAGCAAACAGCTCAGACTCAGGTCAGTTGAATGTTTTTTTCTGCAGAGTTTCGTGTGACTTTAAAAAAAATAAATGTTATTAAATTATTAAATTGACTTTTTTTTTATCTCATGTGATTGCCGTTTCTGGCAGTTTAAGTAGTAAAAATATAGTCAAGCTTACAACTAGTATGATGACACAATTTCGGCAAGTGACTCCGATTCGAGACTGACAAGCATAGTTACCTTATTCTGCCCAGCCCACATTTCTTGGCTACGCACTTCTGTTTAGCTCTGTTAATGTGGCTAACATGTTAGCTTGTCTGTTTTGTGGAGGAATCTCAAATAGATATATTAAAAAAAAGTAGTTTTACAGGCTAATCAAAGCTAAATTAGAATCATGCTGCCAAGAAAAGTGGGCGGGGCAGAACAACATGAATTGCAGAAAAGGTTGTACGGCCCATTTTGCAAAAAATAGAATATGTTGCCAATCTTGGTCATGATTTGTAGCAGCCTTGTATGTATGGTAAACAGAAGAAATATCATAAAAAGATATAGGGGGTATTCCATGAAAGTGGCTTAACAAGTCTAGGCTTATCCTAAAATCCTGAGCTGAAACTAGTTTCATCTCCAACTTAAGCCTCAAGTGGTTCCATGAAAAAAATAAGCCTCCTGTTCACTGCTGGAGGAGATCTAGAGGATTTATCATCGTATTTGTGAGTAGTAGGCTTATCGTTTTCTAATGCAATGTACATCTTTCACTTGACACACAATTGACTTGTTCACAGCTGCTCCACACCACCGCACAACCCTTAGGCGCACGATCTCAGTGCCAGACGAACACACGCTTTTACCAAAAAATCTCCCTCTCCCCTCCGTTACCATGACAACGCCTCCTCCCCCATCAATCAAAGTCCTCTGAAGGGACGCTCGCTCAGGCCGGTGATGGCTGTAAACAATATTTTAAGCTCCAGTAAAGAGACGACAAGGCCAGACAAATGACTTTGCGCTTCTGTGTCACCTCTCAGACTCCGGGGGCTTCTTCCAAATCAGAGAGTACTGTCCCGGCCATTTAGAGAGCCCGCCTTTGAGACAAATGAAACACCCATCTGATTTAGGCAGCGGTGGCATTTTACGAAACAAGAATGTCCCGTGGTGAGGAGTTTGGGCCTTTTGAAGGGTATTTTAAGGACTTGAAAGCTCCAAAGCACTCAGCACTGCTCCCGTGATGATGTGGTGGTTTGGATAAGAGCCGCAGGACGTCCCAGGCTGTGCAGAGACGAGAGGAGAAGGTTTATTATGGCCCATTTCCCCCGCGGCCCGCTGCTTTCGCTCTCTGTTTGGTTTGACGAGCGTGAGTTTTGATGGTTTCGATGTTACTTTAATTTGCTCTCGCTTCAATGAACCGCCGCAGAGCTGTGTTTCTGCGCTGTGAGCAGGTGGGCACGTCAGGGGAGTCTGAGGAAATATTTGATCTGCAGAGGGTTTTTTTAAAGAGGCGGTTGTTGAAGGTCTTCTGTTGCTAGGTAACAGTTGTGGAATTATCTCTACATGTGTGATATTTGCTGGACAAAAGGCGATTACAAACCTTGTCAAAATGGCCACATTGGATAAAAAGCTAAATATTTTGTGAGATCATGTTCACTAGGTTTTAGTTGTCATAGATACAGTCATCAACGCCTCATGTGTGGCTTGTCGTCCTCCATTGTTAAAAGAAAACTAAACTTTTTTCCTCTTTTTAGGCGTTAAAGTAAATTTTCAGAACAACTAATACAAATCGAGTCACAACTGTGTTCGGATTGGAGGCTGTTTGTGTCGTTTTGTCAGAAAAATAAACAAAATACCCTGTAGTTGTAAGGCGTAACTGGCATCACGTTAGCATTGGGTATTTACATATTTGGACGGTTGGATAACTTTAATCATCCCCACGTCCTTGGATCTGTATCTGACACAATATGTCTCCTTAAGCCTACGTTTTGCTGTTGTAGTTGTTGAGCAGTGAGTAAGAAAGATGTCTTTCTGATGCACTATTCACATGTTTCCCTCACGGCCGTCATTTAGTGGTTGCTCCCTCCGATGCCGACTCTATATTTTGGGTTAGAAAACATGTAATATTGGATTAATAAAACACTCCTACAACTCAGTGGATATATATTTACTGTACAAACGTTTTTATGAATATTAAAATATTTATACTGTCAGTTGAGTGAGAAATAGTGAATATATGATGACACAAATTCTGTCTTGTTAAAGCATCAAGGGCTGTGGTCTGTCAGTCGCTATTGGTTAAATTTTTAGCTATGTTTAATAAACAACTGTTTGTGCACTGCAAAAGTAAATTCCTATTGGTAATCTTGGTTACAAAGAATTCAGAATCTTATTTGTGAGTAGTTTTGACCAAATAAGAACGAATTGCTTAATTTATGCAGCATGCTTCACTTGTTTCAAGATATTTTTACTTTTTACAAGAGATTAGCTTGACACTAATTTGTCAATGCGATAGGTAAAATGTCCCTTGTGTGTACACTGAGTGTGAGTTTGGTGCGAGGCAGGACTTGCGCTGCGTGACTCTTGCAAGACTTAGAAAGTGCTTCAAACCAATGTGCCCTTTTGACTCATCTAGAAATACAATTTTGCAGTGTGCACAAAAATCCAGGACATTCTTTTGATTGTGTTCTCAGCGTTTTAGCTTTGTCTCGAAAGCATACTGCCATGATTTACTTCTAAATGTTGTATAAAGATTGTGCAAAGCAAAATATTCAGTAACTACAAGATGAGTTAATACAATAGTTGTATGTATAAATGAATGAATGAATGAATGAATGAATGAATGAATGAATGAATGAATGAATGAGTGAATGATTTATTTATAACACATTTAAACAGACAGAAGATTTAAAGTTTGGCAAATCCAAGGCTGAATGTCTTCAGTCGACTCTAGTAAAACAGTGTGGAGCATAAAACACATGCAAAGCACTTCCTGCAGATCCACTAAATGACATCACAAGAAAGAACTGAGTATTTTTAGTGTGAGGAAAGAATGCAGCACAAACATGCTGGATTTATGTGTTAAAGTTTAAATGGATGTAGCAAAACATGAGTTCGGGTATGATTTTACTGATGAAAAAACATTATTAAACTGTCAAAAATGAGTGTGATGTAAGACCTTTAAACCAGCACTTCTACTTCCTGTATCCTTCTATTACAATGATCAGTCGTGATGCGGCCCACACACTGAGGTCCATTAGAGATTCAGTAACTCCTCTTCACTGCCGCGTGTCCCATTGACCCTGTCTCTTGTGTTTACCACCAGATTGATGTCTGCAGTCGAGTTTTCTAAACATATTCAATGAGAGTTAATGTCGGCAGTCTCCTCCTCGAGCAAAGAGCCGGTTCAATACAAAGTGGTCTGAGGGTCAGCACAAGTGGAGGTCTTGAGCTTTAAACTGCTCAATGAACTGCACTGCTTCCCTCTGCGTCTGACCAAATGGAGATCAGATCAGCCGCATCGTGTCAGCTCAGGTCTGGGAATGTCACAGTATTCAATTGTTGGAATTATTTCATAACAAAACATCTTAAGTTATAAATTCATCATGAGTTCATTGTATGTTCTTCACAATTTAGTTTTACTAAAAGGCTAGATTATGTTTTGTTTGAAATGAAAGGAAATTCATGATGACTCATAATGTTTGTGCATGCCTTTCAAAAGTCAAGATTAATTACTGTTTTTGTTTCAAATATCTTCAGAACATGTGACTATAAATATAAAAGTCATGGTTAACTAACATAATTTCCATGTTAGTTCTCTGGATGAATAAATGTTGGAATTCATGAATGAATTTATTCATGAAACCACCTAAAATCATGATAGTTCTTGATAACTCATGGTGAACTAATGCATAAATAGTCATGAATTCATGATGATAATGGCTGAAAAATACTTACTTTTGTGTCTAATTCTGACACAATTATTAATAATTTGTTCTTGCGATTAAATTGTGATGATTAGGATTATCACAGTTATCACGATGACCGTATCAATTAATCTAATAATCTTGACATGTTTACTTGGGACGCACATTGTAATGAAGATGCACTCAATTAGGCATTTTTATCATTAAAACAGCATTATGGTCAAAAATAGTTGATGAATCATGGAAGATGATGAGAGATTAGTAGTATTTAGAGTATAAACCTGCAGAGTGAGAGTCAAGCAGAGGAAAACGACTCATTTACCAGGACAAATACAGGCTAGATTCGAAAAGAGAGATGAGGAGGGTGTCCAGGAAGTGGATCGGGGCCTTGGTATTAGTACTTTATTTGTACAAATATAAGTTTGTGTGAGTTTTATAATAACAAAAATAGCCCACTGTAGCCGTCTGAGCTGAGGCTTGGGTTTTGGTGCAAAGACAGATCCTTGAAGTCCTGCGGCTGAGTGGTGGGTCACATATTGATCCAGCTTCTCTTCTCCCAGATAAACTTTACAGATACAACAAATACTACAACTTTGCAATGACTTTGAGCGTTCTAAACTTTCAGTGCAAGAAGCTGTCATTCGGACTCAAACCTCCTGCATAATGTAACACACATTTTCAAGAGAATGTCACGACTGAGGCTGCATTACTTTATCTAAAACACTTGACAAGATAGTGGTGCTGCAGCTGCCCTGAGGCTGACAGACAGATGTGAGGTCCAATCTGCTCCTTTATAATTCTCTCTTGTAAATATTCTGCACTGTCAGTAAAAAAGACTTAACCCTTTAAGCACCACAGTAGCAATTGCGCACCAAGCCGTTTCAGCATCTCTGTATTCAAACTTCAGATTCTCTCTTTTTGTTAAGCTTCAGAAGCTTAACACTTAACACTGCTCTGTACTAGCGGTTTTATAAACTAATAGAGAGATATTAGTTTTTATTCTTCAAGTGGACGTTTGAAGACTTTATATTTCCAGAAATGTGTTTCACCCTGGAGAGACTCAGACAACAAAAGAGAGTTAGAAGATTCTTTATTGAATACATGACTTTGGCGGTCAGACCCCAGCAGAAGACATGGCGATGATTAGCACGGCCAGATTAAGTCGATTAGATCTGGAATATATGTCTTCCCCCAGGGCTGCACACTGGTGGTGGTAGAGGAATAAACTAGGGGCGAAGATGATGCAGAGGAGACCAAGGGCGATGAAAGTGGTCCAAAAAGTGGCCAATGAGGATAACATCCCCTGTCCTTAGACCCTCCTTCTCGGCAAGGAAAAACTCCAAACCCAGTAGGGAAAATGAGAAACCTCGAGGAGAACCACAGTGAAGGAGAGATCCACTCCTATGGACGGACAGGCTGTAGATGTGACCCGGACAGGCTGTAGATGTGACCCGGACAGGCTGTAGATGTGACCCGGACAGGCTGTAGATGTGACCCGGACAGGCTGTAGATGTGACTGGACTGACATGCCTCCATAGCTGGTTAGTGTTCGAGTGTAGACCCAGAGTCCATCAGCAGAGGAAAAACAACTCATCTGGCAGGATGACAACAGCCTTTACGGGAGGAGACGGGGAGGAGGTGGGGCGCAGCACGGCTGATCGATGAATGAACGAGAATGAATTGTCTGCATGTGGCCTTATATGTTGTAGTCAGGAGCTGATTGGGAGCAGAGCTGCAGCTGGAGGAGGAGGTGTGGCTGCTGATGAGGGATAGGGAACAGGTAGAGATGGAGATTTCAAAGCCTCATGAATCAATGAACCACTTTGAAACTCCTGTCTCGAAGTGAAACACTGTTTCGAAGCACTAAATATAACAGAGAATAGCGCCATCTGTTAGACTGAATGCCAGAATGCAATACATTGAGACGCATGCATTTGTAGAGGTCACGTGATTTGAAACAGTGCTTCGAAACACCAGCTCGAATCCTTCCGCTTCGAAAGATCGATACCTGTTTCGAGCAGCGGGCTCGAGCGTAACATCTCTAGGAACAGGTGAGCTCGTTGGGTGAGGGAGCAGACAGTCTTCCAGGCTGAATTTACGCCAGCTCCATTTCACCCTGGAGAGACTCAGACAACAAAAGAGAGTTAGAAGATTCTTTATTGAATACATGACTTTGGCGGTCAGACCCCAGCAGAAGACATGGCGATGATTAGCACGGCCAGATTAAGTCGATTAGATCTGGAATATATGTCTTCCCCCAAAAGAGGTGCTTGGGGTCTGATCCGCTCAACAGGTAACGTGATATGCGCTGTAAAACCAACGATGATCTGCTGATATGAGGGGATAAACCGGCATGACTGAGATGAAAATGCACGACTGTCTAAATGAACTATTTAGATTGAAGTTAGGGAAGAGTTCAATTAACGGGAATTCATCTTGATTGTAGCTATGAACAAGTGCAGATGTTACTAAAATAAGCTCACGTCTGTAATGATAATTTTCTTAGTGATCACTGTACATGCTTGAGATTGAACAACTAATTTGAGCCAAGCCTGAGATGAAGGTAATAAAGGGGCGAAGCGAGCAGGGATGAGCACGGACGAGGTGGCACGACTGCCAGAGACAAGCAGAGATGAAACGGCACGACTGCCAGAGACGAGCAGAGATGAAATGGCACGACTGCCAGGGACCTGCAGAGATGAGGCGGCACGACTGCCAGGGATGTGCAGAGATGAGACGGCACGACTGCCAGGGATGTGCAGAGATGAGACGGCACGACTGCCAGGGATGAGCAGAGATGAGACGGCACGACTGCCAGGGATGAGCAGAGATGAGACGGCACGACTGCCAGGGATGAGCAAGGACAGACGAAATGAGCGAGGACAGACAAGATTAGCAGCAGAGATGAGCAGGGGACTGAGGCAAAATGAGCGGCAGAGATGAGCAGGGACTAAGACGAGATGAGCAGCAGAGATGAGCGAGGACTGAGACGAGATGAGCAGCAGAAAAGAGCAGGGGACTGAGACGAGATGAGCAGCAGAGATGAGCGAGGACTGAGACGAGATGAGCAGCAGAAAAGAGCAGGGGACTGAGACGAGATGAGCAGCAGAGATGAACGAGGACTGAGACGAGATGAGCAGCAGAGATGAACGAGGACTGAGACGAGATGAGCAGCAGAAAAGAGCAGGGGACTGAGACGAGATGAGCAGCAGAGATGAACGATCACTGAGACGAGATGAGCAGCAGAGAAGAGCAGGGACTGAGACAAGATGAGCAGCAGAGATGAGCAGGGACTGAGACAAGATGAGCAGCAGAGAAGAGCAGGGACTGAGACAAGATGAGCAGCAGAGATGAGCAGGGACTGAAACGAGATGGGAACAGAGATGAGCAGGGACTGAGACGAGATGAGCAAGGACAGATGAGATGAGCGGCAGAGATGAGCAAAGACTGAGGCGAGCAGCAGAGATGAACGAGGACTGAGACGAGATGAGCAACAGATGAGCAGGGACTGAGACGAGATGGGCAGCAGAGATGAGCAGGAACTGAAACGAGATGGGCAGCAGAGATTAGCAGGAACTGAAACGAGATGGGCAACAGAGATGGGCAGCAGACTAAGTATTACAATGAGCAGGGATGAGGCAGCATAACAATGAAAAACTGGAGGAATGATGAGTGGCATACTTAGGGGAATGTAGCTAAAGTGCAATGGGTTGTCTTGATGAGGAGCAGTAGATGACGCTGAAATAATGAACCAGGGCTGTGGAACATAAGCTAAAGCGGGAGAGATGATCTGGGAGTGTCTTTATTGAATACTTGCATAGATGCTCCTAGAGGTTAGGAAAATGGATAAAAATGACATGTGGCAGATCTAAATCAAACGATAAACCAGATGAAAGAAGTATGCATGTCTAAGGGAGGATTGGAGAATAGGACATAGCTAAGGATGAGAGGCTGCTGTTCGTGGAGCTGGAGAGTGAATTAAACTTGCATATGATTGTTGAAGGATGAGACTGCTAGATTAACTGTTTGCAGGGGATGCGAATGCCAAAATATATGACTGAAACCACCACCAGTGATTTGCATGAAACATGAAAACGAAACAGATATTAGCATTAACTAGACTGACACGGGCAGGAGAGAAGAGCATGAGCTAGGGAGGAATGTGAGATTGCCTTGAATAGTGAAGTATAGAAACTAACGTGTAGGAACAGTACCCCTCAAAAGTGACATTAAGAGTTTATGCTGAACTTTAATGCGTATGACTGAATGCTCACACGGCCGAATGACTGATTTTTAATGACAAAAATCAATGTTCAAAATCATATCAAAACGTTCAAATGTAATGACTTGCAAAACTCGACATGGAGCTTTTTAATGAAGAACCTGAGCGTTGGACATGACAAAACTCATTCTTGACCGGATTGCTGAATGAAAGTGAGGCTTAGTGTTTCGTCGAAGAAACAAGCAAACTGAGACGTGGAACTGCTTTGGATGGCCAAGGTGTATAGCACGTGCGGGGATGAGAGAGCCCCTCGAAAAAACATGTTTAAAATTACTAATTTATCGAGCATCGTTATAACTAGGACATGTGCATGTGATTTACTTCTGAACCAACCAAAAAAAAAAAAAAAAAATAGCTAAAGCATGTAACTATAGCGCAACTTGTGATTGCGCAAACATTCTGAACAAATCTGATTTGAGTTTCGGAATTCAGCATCCATTTAGACGATGTCAGAGAGAATTGCGCAGCAGACTATCATATCTACACGATACAAAGACTGGCTAATCGGTATGAAAATTACTGGTTTACTCATACTTAAATGACCAGACCACGGAGTCTACTCAAGATAATGCAAGCATGCTTTCAAGAAATTTAAGATGGACTGAATTAGTTTACGTAAATGCTGTACGGCAGATGTTCGGCAATCAGAAAATAAGCTACTCAAACGTGCATGAAGCAAGACTATGCTAAAATGATGGTTGATTGCTATTAATCGGAACGCATCTAAATTGGAATGAGTCAAAGACTAGCTGTGTACACAACTCCTGGAGAGCGACGTGTCATGAAAGAAACATGGCCTATGAAATATTCGGGAACAATTTGGAATCTTCTATTAGGGTTTTTGACATACGAATTATCCCGGCCTGAAGTGATTGTTATAAAACGAAACACGATACCTATGGAGGTGCTGGAATGATAATTCAGCATTTGCTATCTGGCAACACTGATCAAGCAACGTTACGAAAAGCATGAAGCGAACCAGCGCTGATGACGTATTGTCCTTAATTGAATGCGTGCCACAACCTGATTAAGATGAGCGGCCCAATTGCTTTCCGTTTTAGGGGATACGAGGAAGACCTGGGTGAGATGCCGTGGATGGTTGAAATGCCCGAGTGAAAAACGCACGAAAACACGACATACACAACTGTAGCCTACTACAAATGCGAGTGAATAATGGCCATTTGACGAAGCAATGAAGTCGGCTGTAGCGACACTTTGATTGCCTAAAATGATATTAAATGATTGATGCGACGCAACTGTGCGGAGCAGTGCGGGCTCTTCGAAAGACTAATGAGCGGCATACGACGTTTCTTGGGAAAATAAACTTGTTTAGTTGATTGTGACATATCAGGTGAGCATGTGCAATGAGAATGTAGAAGATACGTGGGATCGAGGGTGCATGGGAGAGGACAGCTTACCTAGAACGGCCCGCTGTGGGGTTGCTGCTGAGCCGTAAGCCACGATTTCGTAAGCCTGCGTCCTACGGACCGGATCACTTTAGGCTGCTTATGTTAATCATGATGAGCGTTCTTACAGCAGGGTCCAGGCTACTTTTTCCTCCGGCGTCAATCTGAGTGATTGACAAAAAAGACAGACGATGATCGACTGTAGCGCTGTGACATAGAGCTGAGCCGAGGGCAGAGAGGAACAGCGTGGAGTGTATCCGGAGCAGATCGTGAATGCAGAAAACGACCAGCGAGAATAAGTTCGAAGCCAGAACAGCATGGTGAGGTAGAATCGATGTGAAGGAAGCCACCGATACACAGAACAACCAGAGAGAGCAGTTCATCTGAAACTTTAGGCTGGAGCACAATTCCGGGTCTTTGATGAGACTGAGTAAGTAGTAAAACCACGCGTAGTTTATCAGTCTTCTGTTGTGATGTAAAAAGATAAGCGCGCAGCACGGCTGATCGATGAATGAACGAGAATGAATTGTCTGCATGTGGCCTTATATGTTGTAGTCAGGGGCTGATTGGGAGCAGAGCTGCAGCTGGAGAAGGAGGTGTGGCTGCTGATGAGGGATAGGGAACAGGTGAGCTCGTTGGGTGAGGGAGCAGACAGTCTTCCAGGCTGAATTTACGCCAGCTCCATTTCAAGGTCATGTATTACACTATATTACCAAAAGTATTGGCTCACCCATTCAAATGATCAGAATCAGATATCCTTGGTCTGGCCACAGGTTTATAATGTCAAGCACTCAGACATGCAGACGTGAAACAAGACATTTGTGACAGAATGGGCCGCTCTCAGGAGCTCAGTGAATTCCAGCGTGAAACTGTCACATTCAAATTTGTCAAATTTGTCTAAATATTCCACAGTCAACCTTCAGCTCTATTATAACAAAATGGAAGCGTTTGGGAACAACAGCAACTCAGCCACGAAGTTAGGAATGGGATGGCACTTCAGTTATGAGTAAAGGCAGGTGAGCCAATGCTTTTGGTAATATAGTGTATGTAAAATATGAGCTCTAGCTATTTTACAATGTTGTTGCTTCACCAAAAACATCTCCAAAGTTTAGTTTAATTTGCAAATACTGTATATAAGTAACACTGAATTTTCTGAAAATGCTCTGCTCGACTTTGTGATGTCAGAAAGTGGTATTTAACGACTATATTAGCCTCAGATGAACTCTTTTACTTTTTTTTTTTTTTTTTGGCTGCGATTTCCTTTAAAAGACTTGCCATATCTTCTGTTAAACTGAGGTGAAGCAGCTTGAACAAGGCTAATACAATAGCTGTAGCTTTTGAAGTTTGGCAAATCTAAAGCCAAATGTGTTCAGCTGACTCTAGTGAAGGTGTGTACCATTTAAAACACAGTAGAGCACTTACTGTGTTTCTACTCAATGACATCACAAGGAGGAACTGTGTTTTTAGTCTGAGGAAGAAACACAGACTGAACATTCTGGATTTTTACTCTAAAATAGATGTGGATAAAGCAAAAAACATTAAAAGGTCAAAAAAAAAAAGCAGGATATAGGACCTTTAAGCTGCTTCACTTCACAGTTTGACAAAAAATACTGAAACTCTTAACAAACACATAAAATACAGTAGTTCAATCAAGGTTAAAATAACTGTTGTAACGCCACCACTTCATGACATCACCAGGTGGAACAGAGCATTTTCAGCTTAGCAGATGTACAGCTTAACAATCCAGAGGTACTTAAACATTTGTGAGCTAAACTGAGCACAACTTCAGGGATGTTTTTGGTGAAGAAACAACATTCTAACACGGCCAAGAGCTCACAAAGTCAATTTGACGTAATATGGGACTTTAAGCAGATTTGATTGAATGTTATGAAATTGCTTTTGTTTGTTTTTGTGGCCTGGTCTGTTTGAAATCTCTTTGTTTTGAGCTAAATCATCTTTATGTGAAACAATCTTGTTGATAAAATGAGCTGCAAATAACATTGGAATGGACTGAACAGTGGAAATAATGCAGCAAATATAAAACCTGTATTTAATTTTTCTTCTTTTTAGGACGTTTCAGTCAATTCTCCATAGATAATGAATGTAACAAGAAGCACTATCTGCAAGTAAAGGGCCTATTTTTTCACTGATTGAGTGTTATCACTGCAGGTACACATTCCTCTGTCTGCTTTACATCTTTATTACAGCAGATCTGTTCAATGAGTGTTAAAATGAGGACTTTGCTTCAGAATTTATACATGAACTCACATGCAATTTAATTACACTAGATGAAAGTTTATTCAGCTTAATAATTTGCACAAATCACGGCTGCAAATGAAAAATGAGAGAACAGAACAGAGTCTTTTTGTTCACTTTGAGCATTGAGTTATAAGGTCACATTGAAAAAAAAAGGTAGAGTTAAATGGCATCGACAAGAAGTGCTAAAACTAGATTAATACTTAAGTTTTGAACCTTATCAAAACCTTTGACTCACATTTACTTGAAGAAAAACAACCCCCCTTGCTGCACAAATGTTTTACACAGCAAAAAAGGCCTTTCCAAAATAAAGAAACTTGCTTATTTTGAGGTAAATGTCTTTGGTAGCACTTTAAAAGACCTCCACGGTACCTACCAGTTAAGTACCGTGTCAGTTACTAGTAACTAACAGTGACACTTACTAGTACTTACTCTGGTACTTACTGTGGTACTTACACTGGTACCTAGAGTGGTACTTTGAGTGGTACTTGTACCAGCAGTTACTGGTACATACCAGTGGTAGTTACTGTGGTACTTACTGTGGTACTTACACTGGTACCTACAGTGGTACTTTGAGTGGTACTTGTACCAGCAGTTACTAGTACATACCACTGGTAGTTACTGGTACTTACTGTGGTACTTACACTGGTACCTACAGTGGTACTTTGAGTGGTACTTGTACCAGCAGTTACTAGTACATACCACTGGTAGTTACTGGTACTTACTGTGGTACTTACACTGGTACCTACAGTGGTACTTTGAGTGGTACTTGTACCAGCAGTTACTGGTACATACCACTGGTAGTAACTGGTACTGACTGTGGTACTTACACTGGTACCTACAGTGGTACTTTTACCACCAGTATTGGCATGCTGGTATGGTCGTAGCCATACCAGCATGCCAAAGCCTGATCCAGTCAGATCTCAGAAGCTAAGCAGGGTTGGGCCTCGGCAGTACTCGGATGGGAGACCACAGAAGAACCTCTGGTGCCACAGTGGGGCAACTTCAGAGGTACTTACTACAGTAGTTGACAGTCAACTACTGTAGTAAGTACCACTGAAGTACCAGCATGTGTCACTTTAGAACAGGTCCCGTTGTTACTAGTACTTCACTGTCAACTACTGTAGTAAGTACCACTGAAGTACCAGTATGTGTCACTTTAGAACAGGTCCCGTTGTTACTAGTACTTAACTGTCAACTACTGTAGTAAGTACCACTGAAGTACCAGTAAGTATCACTTTAGAACAGGTCCCGTTGTTACTAGTACTTAACTGTCAACTACTGTAGTAAGTACCACTCAAGTACCAGTATGTGTCACTTTAGAACAGGTCCCGTTGTTACTAGTAGTTGACTGTCAACTACTGTAATAAGTACCATTGTAGTACCACTATTTACCATTATGTATCATGGTATTTATCAATAAATGTTGGAATTAAGCTAAGATTGTTGTAAATTGTTTTCTGTTGTTTTGTTTACTGAAACAAATAATTACTTTGGTATTTGTCAATACCCAATATTGTGTGTGACATAAATAAAGACAGTTGTGCTTTTTTAACACTTGCATTTTATTGTTATTCTTAATTTATAAGCTCTACTTTTTAATTTAGTACCAATATACCACCACTGAAACATATGTGTGTGCCACAAATTATTAAAAGTGGTAAGTGTACTAATAGTTACCACTGTAAGTACCAGTCACTGATGACACAAGTACCACCTTAAGTACCAGTGTAAGTACTACAGTAAGTACCACAGTAAGTACCAGTAACTATCAGTGTTATGTACCAGTAACTGCTGGTACAAGTACCACTATAGGTACCAGTGTAAGTACCAGTGTAAGTACCGCAGTAAGTACCACAGTAACTACCAGTGTACTGATACCAGTCACAAGTACCACCTTAAGTATCAGTGTAAGTACTACAGTAAGTACCACAGTAAGTACCAGTAACTATCAGTGTTATGTACCAGTAACTGCTGGTACAAGTACCACTATAGGTACCAGTGTAAGTACCAGTGTAAGTACCGCAGTAAGTACCACAGTAACTACCAGTGTATGTACCAGTAACTGCTGGTACAAGTACCACTCAAAGTACCACTGTAGGTACCAGTGTATGTACCACAGTAAGTACCAGTAACTACCAGTGGTGTGTACCAGTAACTGCTGGTACAAGTACCACTCAAAGTACCACTGTAGGTACCAGTGTAAGTACCAGTGTATGTACCACAGTAAGTACCAGTAACTACCAGTGGTATGTACCAGTAATTGCTGTTGCAAATACCACTGTAGGTACCAGTGTAAGTACCAGTGTAAATACCACAGTAAGTACCAGTGGTATGTACCAGTAACTGCTGGTACAAGTACCACTCAAAGTACCACTCTAGGTACCAGTGTAAGTACCACAGTAAGTACCAGAGTAAGTACTAGTAAGTGTCACTGTTAGTTACTAGTAACTGACATGGTACTTAACTGGTAGGTACCGTGGAGGTCTTTTAAAGTGCTACCATGTCTTTTTTCAAATAAATAATCTGCCAAAGCAATAAGAAAATTGGACTAACCTAGTTGTTTTGAGCAGAAAATGCTTCATGGCTTAAAACAGATACAAATTTGGTGACAGGAAGTTTTATATCTAGGCAAGGTAAATCAGGACAGAAAATCTTAAAACACGTAAAAAAAAAACTTGGTCTTATTTAGTGAAAAAAAAAAAGTACAATTTGTCTTTTAAGATGAATATGCTTAATTCAAGTAATTTGATCTAAGTTAGATTTTCCTTTTTTGCAGTGTAATGTATAAAAATAGAAAATATAAAGTCTTATTTCTCTCTGACAACAGCAGGATAATGACGTCTCCCTCTCTGTGTGTTTTTTTTTTTTAACTCCACGTTTGTCATTCGATACACAAGTTTCTGAGCTATCGCCGGAACGCCGCGGCATAAATCTGAGTCTTCTTGTGGATGAGACAGCGCCGCGATGGGCCACTCAGGATCTGAGAAGAGGGGTCATTTGTCAAACACAGGCAGCCGGCAAATTGGGACACATATTTCAAACTTTCAACACGTGACACATCCTTTTTGTGGCTTTTGAATGTTAAAGCAATGTCAGGGGTTTATTGGGGTAAGTTTTGAATTCTGGGAAAAGCAGCTGAGTGGATGAGAGTGTAAAATCCTGAAAGTCACATTTTCTATTACAAAGAAAATCTATCTTACATTTTACATTACATTAACATTAAAGGTCCCATATATGCACATGTTTGATCCATATTACAGTCTCATTTCTTTACCAAAAACACATCTAAAGCAGTGTTTTGTTGCAATCTCACTTGTTTAACACAAAAAACCCTGCATGTTTATAAAGTGTTTTTGTTTTTTTTTGCTTGAATTGAAAACACACTGTTCCACCTTGTGATGTCACTATGCGGTATTACCAAATGTGCTTAACTGTGCTTTTCTACTCCATTTAATTTCACTAGAATCATTTGTACTCCGCAATTGTTCAAATTGTAAGCTACAGCTATCGTTTTAGCCTCATTTAATCTTTTGCTACTTGACTCACTACAAAATAAGAAAGACTTTTTGAGGTAATTGGAACTGAACAAAAGATGTAATTAAATATTAGGGCTGCAACAAACGATTATTTTGATAATCGATTAATCTGTCGATTATTGGATCGATTAATCGATTAATCGGATAAAAATGACAAAATAATAAATATAAGGTGTTTTGCATTTTATTAAATGTATATATGCAAAAGACAACTTGTGTGCCCTTAATGAACACACTGGGCTTTTCTTGAATAAAAAGAAAATACAAAAATAAAGTAGAATAACCAGATTTTGCTATGTAGCTACTTCTTTTAATGTGGTTATTATAGGTCTGGGCGATATGGCCAAAAAATAAAATCTCCATTTTTTGGACCTCTTTGGACAATTTCGATTTTAATTGATTTTATTCAACGTCATTGATGACTGCTGCTTTTTATTATGAGCTCATAATATTTTAAAGCTTCTATAAAGAATGAGGAATTGAGATGAACTTGTTTTATGTCAGATTAAAACCAATAAGTGTTTGCTGCTGCATCAAATGCATAGGCCTGGCCTACTGTTATTAGCATTTGTATCTAGGCCCTGTTATGATCATCATTATGATTTTGTTGTTTCATATCTAAAAGTTTTAAGTTTGCGAGTGTTCACCTCTCACTCCTGTCACTCAAACTGGTCGCCATGGTTACTCACACACGGAGGGGAAAGGGGCGGGGCCTGCTGGCTGCTGCCTTGGAGAGAGCATAGGAGAGAGACGCTGCAGACTGCTTTAACTCTATCAGAGAAAACCTCACAAAGCACACGTAGCAGCTCGTGGAACAGCAAAGACAAATAAAAAAGACGCTAGATTTACCGCGGGACTTTTCTAGAAAGTTACCGCGAGTCTAAGCGCTGAAAGCGGCCGACTCATCCGCGAAGAAATAGCCTAACGAACTCGTAACTTTATGAGATATACACCACCTTCGAAAGGTGACCCGCGGCTGTTATTGTGATTAAAAGGTCCGCTAAACAGGCGCAAGGTTTCTGTTCGTCTGTTCTTTGTGAGAGTCTCGAAGGAGAGCTCAGTAAAGCCGCTGATGTCCACTCAAAGCCGCTGGATCTCAGCGGACTGATAATAAAAGTTTTTAGCCAACTAATCGATGACCAAATTCGTTGACAACTATTTTAATTATCGATTTTAATCGATTAAATCGATTAGTTGTTGCAGCCCTATTAAATATACAACTACTTAAGGCCGTCTAGTGATGTGACAATTACAGAATTAAATGTAAACTGCTTCAATTTAGGCTAAAAAGCAGTTATCTAATCTAGTGACATCACAAGGTGGAACAATGCATTTTTAGCTTTGGACAAGAATAAAGTAGGATGACTCAAACATTTGTGAATGAAACAAGACACAACTCGGAGTATGTTTTTGCTGTGATAACAACATTCTAAAATAACAGAAACTTCAAAGAAGTCAATTTTGTGTAATATGGACCTTAATAAAATAAGTCAGTAACATTTTTCAGTGACAATATGCTGCATACAATTGTTATCCAAGTTTAAATCAGATCTATCAGGACTATTTCAGATCTACATAAGGGCTAAACAACAACCCAACATCATTATAAAGAGGCTATTATGAAACTTAGTTGTTGAAATTGTGCTCTATTTTCTGCTTAATAATAGTTATCTCGCTAGGTGTCCCCGATAGCTTCTTTGTTGTGAGAGCTAGGTTACAGCACTTGCATCCGTGCCTGCCTCCCAGCATACGACAAAAGGCGTCTCCTGCAGCAGTGACTGCGTCCGATGTGTGATTATCCTGTTCCCAAGAACTGCTACTTCCTCGCAAGGTTCCGTCTTCAACACACTAGCACCACACGGATGACCTGCACCGGTTCCCATCCTCAAGGCTCTCTCTGAGATCCTACTCAACATAGTACCCCGTCATGATGCTCCTGCACATCACCTCGAGAGTGCCACGATGCGACTGGTAGGCCTTAAAGTGTTGAGAGTAAGTGATTTCTACACTCTGCCCGAAACACAAGTCTAAACATACTCTGACAGACCTTCATCCATTTCATCATTTTGACCACAACGTGGTCTTATATACTCAACAATATGTCTACTTCAAATGTGTAATATCGGGTCTTGCAATTTTACTTCACGCATCATTCATTAATACCCTCTTTTTACACAAATTCAGTTCCAAAGTCTGAACATGACTGACAAGAGATGCTCAACCAGACACTCAGAACATGTGTTCCTCTGTACGTTCGTTTATCAAACTTAGTTTTATACAGACTTATTTATACTCCTGTTTAGTACACGAGAAAACGATGACCGACTATAGCGTCAGGGTGCCTAGAAATTGTGATTCATTTTGACACTAGTATTTTGCTGTTTTCGCCTCTATGCGAGTCAATTGTTATACGCAACAATGAGTGAGTTTATGAATTTCTAACTATTGCTGTGTTTGCGCTCAAGGATTCAAAGCATCTCTCGGTGACTAGAAGAACTATTACATGAAAGCAGAGTCTGATTGTCTAATCCTGGGCTTGCAAAAATTCATGAGTTGCGCTAAATTTGGCTCCTTTGTCAGTTTTTAGAATTATGTAATTTTAATTTTGCGCATCGAGATCTCTCGGAAGGTTTATGTTCTTTCTTTCATGAGCTTCACTTTTCATGCAAAAATAACGTTAAGGATTTCCTGCATTTTGTGCACTTTTGATACCATTGTAACATGCACCATGCACTCGCAAGGACCACTCTGTGGTAGTAACAACGCTGTAGTTCACCCTATGAGGTGGTCTACGGATAAACCACAGTTGAGATATTAGCACTGTGTGGGCGTGAAAACACACTATATACATACAAACAGAGTTTTATAGGGAGTGCTTTTATCAGTGTAGGACTCTTGGTTAACGGCTTTATGTGTTGCGCAATGGCCTTTGTGCAAAGACTCACCTGAACAACATTTAGTGTTTTTATGTTCGGAGTAAACTGAGGGATTTGTTCTCAGAGAGACACGTTGATCGTTCCCATTAACAGAAAATGCAGATAACATGGGTTTTTTTCAATTGTACACTAGTTGACATTCAACTTTAGCTAAAACCTATCTTGGCTACTAACTATGTGTCAAGAATGCTGATGCACCAGACATGGACTCTTCTCAAGCTTTCAATAATACGAACCAATGAGTTGGAATTCATAGGAGTTAAGGACATCGTATGCAGTGAAGAGTACTTGGTATTATGCAACAATAACAAAAAACTCAATCTGAATTCAAGTATATGTATAAGGTGTTATCTAACTGAATCCTATAGTTCAACAGAAATTGCGATTATTGAGAGCTTAGACGCTTTTTGAGCAGAACGACGCACGGTATGACAGAGGCTGCTGAAACAAGCGCTCTTTGAGAATTTATATACTCTTACGACACAGACATCAAAAAACAGGGAAAGCTGACGTTGTATCAATCATCGGTAGATGTCTTCACTGGATTACAGATTAGTTTATATTGTGGTGTAGTCTGTGAAAAAGAGATTAGATACATGTAGATGAAAGTTTTGATGAAACCACTGAAATGTTAGTAATTCGTTTTGGTATAACGTACCCAGTCATCTTTGCTATTTTGCTTCTGTTGAGAAAAACATGTTTTTATGGACTCATATTATTATTACTGATAAATAAAATCAGAGTTGCTTATTGTTTATGTGTCGGTGAGCGCATAGGGATCTTTTGCGTGTCATGTGGATGGAAACAAGATGAAAGCTGATCCAAAGAGCTTTTAGACAACAGCAAACATGCTACACGAGTGCGCATAATAATATGATCATTGTGAGACAGAATGGTCTTTGGATGTTTGACTAGTCTTGTCGAGGTCTGTCGCTGATTTTAGTACTGGAAAGTAATGAAACTAGAGTTTAGTGAATGCAATTGTTAAGAAAAAATAGCGTCGAAGTTGATTTTGTGCGTATTACTGATCTGCCTCTACTAATATACTGATCCTCATAGTGGGGCGAGCACCGCTGGACCACGTTCCTTATGCGCATTGTGAGAATTTAAGTAAGACGATTCTCAGGGAAACTTTCTTTGATGCTGTTCTATTTATTTTACTCTAAATAAGTAGATCAAAATTCTGATAATAAGCATCGTGTTACGTGAAATTTTCTTTGGTTGTGATCTGGCTAAGATTGCCAACTTGTTTTTTCTTTTGCTTTGAGTATACGCATAGGTAGGCTGTCACTCCCTATTAACTGCACCGCCAATTGCGCCAGTCCCAAACGTACCTCATTAGGGTGACTTTTGCTGCTCTTGGTAACCTTTACCTTAGATGAATATACCCAAAGACCTTTTTGGGCGTATCTATTGTAAATACATGATTGCAGTTAATAAGTAAGGCGTTTGAAACGATGCTTATTGTTAACTGGCTTTTTTGGTATATCGTTTGTGATATTTAATTTATCTTGATTGTTCTTCATAGTAGTTTGATAGACTTCCACGTAAGTGTGTGATCTTTCCTAGCGTGTAATTGAGCTAACTAGAGGTAACGTTGGCGCTCAAGCCTCTCTTGAAACAAAGAAACGAGACGAGAGTAGCTGTTTAGATCAGATATTCACTCACCTGAATTTAACTTTTAAGGGTCATAGGGTTGAAATTCATTCACAAATGTTGATTTAGCGGCATAACTTTTGTTTTTGCACAATAATAAACTCCTGTAGTTAGCTGACAACGGAGCTTTTTTGACATGTTTCCACTGTGTGTGTGTCTATGAGCGGAGGCTCTTTCTGTAGATCGGGTGTGTGCACAATGTTCGTGTTGATAAACAAAAATACTACTATATAGTGATTGTCCTGTTGATGCAGCCTGTTTGCCACAAAATCCTACCTAAAAATTTATTACAGTTATTATAGATCCTTTGTTACAGATCCTACACTCGATTTTTGCTTCCCTAAAAATATAAGCAGAAATAAATACATTTTAAACTTCCTATGAGTTCCTATGTTTTCAGGAATCAGGACAACCGGGACATGTCTTTGGTAAAATTAGGACAAAGCAATGGTTTTGGATACATTTGCTGACACATAGGACACAGGACTTAAAATAGGGACTGTTCCAGGTAAATTGGGACGTCTGGTCACTCTAGTAAAGAGCTAGCAACAGTTAGCCACGATGCTAACAACAACAACTGATGGATATTATTAGCTGAAGAAAGAACTGTGCAAGCTCATTTCCACCTGAAAAAATACATTAATAAGAGATCTGTTCCTGGGGAAACTGAAGCTATTCCATTGTAAAAAATTGATATACTCTCTTTAATCTCCAAGCGTGCTCATACAGTAGAACTTAAGCGCAGTCTTGCTTCTCCCACATGTGATTATAGATATATCCTATGATTTAGCGCAGCAGTCACATGGGCCCTGTACTGACTCTAAATTACACTGAAAGCTCCATCAAGATAAACTACCTCTGCTGCTCGCCAGGTTGAAGCCTGCGTCCCGTGTTCACCCTACATCACTGTCCACATTAAGTTGTTGTTCCGGTACGCCACGGGCGTATAATTGCACCCATAGTTTAGTGCGGATGTACCGGAAGGGCTGGCTGCTTGTTGTTTTAGTCAAGGCGTGATCATGGGAAATGTCAGCATGAGATGTAATTAGTACGCATGTGTGCCGGGAAAAGGGCTAGGACACTGATGGTGTTGATTGTTTGGAGCTGTGATAGGTAAAGACCAGATGTGATTTGTAATTCCAGGTCAACAGCAGTTACCCATTAGGATTCTAACCAAGGTGGCTTCCAATGCACTGAGGTCATCCATGATATATAGTTTAAGTGATTCACAAAAAGCATGACAAGAATGTGTTTCATGTAAGCTACCAAAGCAAACAAGAATATTCAGGTTTACCATTTTACCATTCTGAATTCTCAGTGCTTTGTCTTTCCAGATCTAGATAATACCAAATATTTAATTTACAAACAATAATCATGAGATAGCACATAAAAAGAATTTATATGTACATCTTATTAAATTGTAAAATCTAGACTGAATTTTGATATAACAAAATCCTATCTCAACCATCTCAATGCCTAGACTTAAACTTTGTAACTTCAGACCTAAACTTAGGCCTTGTCCTCACTTGTCCAAGCTCAGGCATTTCAGAACAAATATTTGATCTAAACCACACATCATCCACGTGAAGCAGGAGTTTTAGGACACTGAAAATGAATAATTCTGAAACCAGGGTCCCAGAGTGAAAAAGATTTCAGATTTCCGGTTTAGTGTCTATCCGCAACTTTTTTTTTTCCGCAATGACATCACTGCCCGAGTCACATCTCATCTGCAGAATATGGCTACCTATAAATGATGTTCACTGTGAAAATCTGCGTCTCATTGCAACATAAACCACAGAAGACAGGGAAAAATTCAATACTACAACCTCCATTAAATCAGTTTTGAACCTTTGTCAAATATTCCAAAAAACATCTAAAGCATAAATCCACTTTCTGTGTCTCTTCTATTGGTTTCCATGTTGTTCATTCAGAATGTTTGCTAAATAAAAAAAAAAAAAATGCGTTCCAATTTTAGTTACATTTAGCAGATTTTCTGCACACGCTCAGTGTCAAGTCTTCCTCTCGTTTTGTGACTTTCTGTGTCAGTGTGACAGCGCCACACTCTGGTCAGTTACAGACTTCAGGCTGGTTTACTGACTTGTTGTTGGACGCTCACAAATCCTAAGACAGCTCCATGTTTATGCAATTAGTTTTTACAATTATCATCGTTTTGTCTTCGTGTGGACAAGGCCTTAGCCTTTCCACAAATAAAACAGGCCTATTCTCACAGATATGCATGTCATACCACACAGCTTGTCATATGAACGCAAATTCTTTTATATTGTACATGTTTCTTGCCCTAGTTCATTTCTATGATGGATGCAAAGACGTGTTATTATTCATTATTCAAAACGAGGTATCGGCCTGTTACCTTGTCAATCAAACTCTCTCTGTTCCTGTAGCTCATTGGCTCAGTAAAGAGTGAGGGGCGTGGCTTTGTGTGGCGAAACACATTTGAAAAACAGCAAGAGCCGCTGAGTTTGTCTTTTCCTTGAACAATCAGCCGTACAACCTTTAAAGTCGCCAAGATGAGCCTGTGTCGTCAGCTTCTTCTTTACTGTTGTTATTTTATACCTTCATTTGCATTTTCACAACATAGCCTCTACTGAATGATCTTTCTTACCTCTCAAAAGAGTCATGAATGAGGTTACAATTTATGTTTCCATTTCAATATTTGACAAGTGTGATGATGCTTAATATTTTTCCAATAATATGTTTTAAAATATTTTTTGTCTCACATTAGTCTCACACAAATGAACTGAGCACAGACAGACAGACAAACAAACAAACCTTGAAGCGTCTTCTGGGACGAGTTTGGCAGCAGAGTAAACACATTGGTCTGTCCACAGTTTCAGGAGGAAAAATAACCCAGGGAAACTGCTGTTTTTCTCATATTTTAGCTCCTATAGCCCCATCTAATCAGAATCTTATTTTCAAGATTGCAATTTTTTTGTATCGATTCCTTCACAAACAACAAATTTATTGCAAAAAAAACACTTAACCTTGTAGATTAGCTCAGTACAAACCTCTTTATATATCTTAGATTCAACCAGTTTATTAATTTGACAATTCATGTACTAATTTTGTCAATTCTCACACAACTGAAACATGGAGGCTAACCCAAATGTCATTATTAAGACATTTAATTTATAATTTGGTCTGTTCTCAAATGTGTTCTAACTTTTGAGCTGAAACCTGATTTGAAAAAACTAAATAAAAATCTAATAAGTACAGGACAGGAATACTAACACTTCGTTCAAATATTTAGAAATGAAATACCACTGGCAATAAAGTCATCGTTGACGCAAGGTAAATCAGTAACCAAGGGGGTTTTCGTCACCATGGAAACATATTTAGATAGATTGCAAACTCATTTATTGAACAAAATTACATCCACGTTTTCAGGAATATTTGCTTTTTGACATTGACGTTGCACTGGAGCCATTCGTGTTTTTAAATGTGGTTGTTTTATGCAGTTTGTGGTCGTTTGATCTTTGTACAGCTTATTAAAATTACAATGTTTGGGAGAAAACTGAAGCTAATGATGAGAATTACCTTGGCCCACCTTGGAAATTGTGTTAGTAAACAACAGCAGAAGCAGCAGCAGTTGTCAGATTTCTATTTATATGTGAAAAAGTCTGTGAATATATTGCATTTTGAGGTAGAAGTACAGTGGCAGGAGCTGAGTTAATAGTATCAATAGTTGCTGCCTTCAAAATGGCTTCAAATGTTCACTCAGATTATTATTAATGATTAAAATGTCAAACTGTGATTGTTGTTTTGCAGATTTTTTGTTAGATTAGAAGTAATTTTCCTCATTTTTCTCAATCCTTTTTGTTTACTCAAATTACACAATTTCTGCAAATTTAACACTTTTAAAGCATTTATTTTTACTTTTTAGGTCTGTTAAAAGTGTAGTGTAGTCACTGGGAAACAAAATGCACATCGACAGAGCTTGAGTAAAACAAACAAAAAGATTATTATATAGCGTGAAAGCTTTGTGTATGTTGTATACCTCATTCAACAATCTCACTCATACTACGCAACTGTCTAGAACAGTGGTTCCCAACGGGCGCTTGAGATTCCAGGGGGTCCCCAGAGCTTTGTCTGGTCAGAGGGTCAAGTTCTAAAAGTAGTTATAAGTGAAACTTTATTAGTAAAAAACACAAATCTAAGCATCAAAACTCCACAATAGTTGTTTATTTAACTGAAATAAATGTTTTTAGTTCTAATTTTCATCACACAATAACAATTTAGAGGTCACCGGTTTAAACAGGGGGGGCTCGACAAGTCTCCTGTTCAGTCAGGAGGGGTTTTGAAGAAAAAAGGTTGGGAACCACTGGTCTAGAACACACATTGCTGCCCTCGTTCCTTTTTAGGTGGATGTAAAGATGTACTATTATCAATATTAACCAACTCCAAATCCCAGACCTAAATATACCCATTTCTGTAACTTCAGACCTAAACTTAGCCGTTAAACCCAAAGAAAAAGTGACTTCAACCACAACACCTGTCTAGAAGACTCTAGAAAATACAAGACATGTCAAAAAAAAAAGTAGGAACGTGTTCATGATGAGCCACCAACATGTCGTAGCACCCAGCATAATTAGTCAAATTTACGTTACAAAGTTACGTGAACTTACAAATGTTGAATGAATATGGAAACTTGACTTACTAAACATCATTAAATAAACACTAATATTCGCAACACCTACATAATGTTTCTTCAGATAACGGAATAACACTTATGTAGAAAATACAACTTTATAAAGATAAAGAATCAATCACTGAAAACAGACAGTTTCAGTTAAGCTATAGCAGTGTGGATGACATTATCGAGACTGTACCTGATTTTTTACAATAAAATAACCTAAATGTATTCCACCCCTCAAACAGATCTCTTTTTAATGTATCTATTCAGATGGAAATTAGTCCACAATGTCCTGACTACTTCTAACAATGTCCTCTTTGTTCACCAAACTCCACTAAGTTCGTTTGTTGTTGTTGTTAGCATTATGGCTAACTGCTGTTAGAGCCTGATCTCACAAGAAAGCGTACATTTACCACGACATTACACAATATGTAAATTAGGTATGATTAGCACAAGTTTACGGCCGTCCTGCATAATTATAGTACGCGTCACAGTCCTCGTTCAATTCAATGGTGGTTGTTAAGACGTGTTCTTATTTATGAATATTAATGAAATCCTGATTCTAATCTTAACCTGCCCAAGCCCCAGACCTAATCTTACCCATTTTAGTAACTTTATGCCTAAACTTACCGGTTTCACTTGAAGAAAACGTCTCCACGTGGCTGCAAATAAAAACTCGTGTTTTTTTGACGCTGTGAAATCTCGTGTAATTTTTACGCTTTTTTATATCGGGCTAAATGCACAGCGTAACAAGTACTAAAAACAGCTGTGAACTCGTGCTCAAAATATGCTATTTTTGTGTCGTGGTAAAAGACTGTGTTGGCTGTTAGCATACTGGCACATCTCGTTCCTAACAGCCATGAAACAAGCTTAAAACACGATGTGTGGTGAACAATTTGGAGACTGAGAATGCATTAAGTTACAGAGTAAAACAAGAAAAGAGAAACTTTAATTATTCCAGTTTGTTTACATTTTTAACAAAGAAAAAATAAGGAATTCACCTTATT
Source organism: Mugilogobius chulae (assembly GCA_038363315.1). Classification (NCBI taxonomy): domain Eukaryota; kingdom Metazoa; phylum Chordata; class Actinopteri; order Gobiiformes; family Gobiidae; genus Mugilogobius; species Mugilogobius chulae. Next base: position 31,573,961 of record CM076403.1, read on the forward strand.
CTGCCACGCCCACTTTTCTTGGCAGCGTACTTACTGCTAAGCTGTTTGTAGAAATCAGTCACTGGGTTCATTTGTGTTGTTACATCTGAGACAGACAAGCTAACATGCTAGCTGAACCTGCAGCGCTTAACAGAAAGTGCAGAGAAAAGGGGGCAGGGTACAATAAGGTGAATAATACGTTTAATAAAACAATTAATGCTGCAAATCTCAAATGTAATGGTTAAATATAATCATTTTGCTTTGATTTTATTATTTTTGTTCAAATATAGGGCCCATCTATTTAAATCTTTTCACTCAGTCTAGTACTTTGTCATTATATTGACACGCCTAAGCTACGTCTTTCTCCAAACGATCTTTCTTGTGCATTAATAAAGTTAGTCTAAGTCTATATAGAAATGTTTGATCAGAAGCAGGTCTTTTGAATGCAGACAGACAGACAGACATTTAAAGGAGGTCTGTGGGTGTGAACTTGTCACGGCAGATGCATCGGTAATCAATCCACTGTTTCTTTGCTCGCCTGATGAAAAAGACTTCGATTTTTACAACAGAGAGAGAGAGACACTGTAGGTAGAAACACAAGCATTCGTCTGACTTATCTGTGAATTAAATCTTCAGAATTCAGTGACATTTGTTTTATGTTTGTCTACACCGGAGCTTGCACCAGTGTTTCATACGCACACAGACTTACCAGACTGACTGATGAAAAGGAGGAGAAACTGCTACATTCTTATTTTAAGGCTTGTTGAGTGACATTTTAATTTATTTATATTCAAATAATATATATTTTTTCTTCTTTTTCTTTTCTAATTTTGGCTTTGCTCAATGTGATAGTCTCTGTGGTAAATACGTATAATATGTATAAGTTGCAATTTAACTGACAAATAAATGTTGGAAATTACAGGAATCCCTCCACATATGTCGTCAAAAAACACCAAAATGTAAGCCAATTTAACAAGTTTAACAAATCATTTAAGTGTTACAAGAATTATCATTGTATCATTTGACTATATACAGTGGTTTCCAAACTTTTTGGGATTGAGGACCCTTTAATTACTCATAGATTTTTATTTATAGCGATTGGATTTTATTGTTTTATTAAATTCCATATCAAAACATTGCCTCTTGACATATAAAAAGTGTGGCAAAAGAAACACATAAGAAACACAGCTTGAGATTTGTCTGTGAGATAGCATTGTTTATCTCTGAGCCTCAGAAAACACTCTTCTGAATGTCCCAGATTTGCAGTGTCATAGGTAGATCGCTTACATTTTCTGCACTGTTGATTTCTACACTGTCTATAAATAATCCAGACTCAGTTTGAGCATGTCTGCAGAATTAGCAGTTTAACCCTAGAGCATGTTTAATGGGTATGAGCATGCAAATCGTATCATGTTTGCTCTTCAACCTTAAGTGTTGATCTTTTTATATGGTTTGTTGAGTCATTTTTGGTTTCAAGTTTCAGGTCAAAAAAGTCTCAAACTAACCGTATCTCGCTGTAAAGAGGGTACTCTCAGCCCCTCCTTTCATGCTTTTCCTAATGCTTCTCTTAATACTTTTCTAGCATTCAGCTCTGACATTGAATGATAATGTAAAGCTAGTGCTGTCAAGCGATTAAAAAAATAGAGGGTTTAATTAATTATGATCTGCAATTAATTAATCTACTTTAAATCTCACCTAAAAATTGCTATGAAAAACACTCAACTTAAGTGTTTTTGTTTTGTTTTGTATCCAATTTAATCAATTACATTATTGTTGCAGTAGAGAAATATTAATATATTGCAATAAATGAAGACTTTAGGAAGTTTTTTGTTGCTATCTTGGAGTCCTGGAGTTTAAAATTCCCGCTGCTCCTTTGTTTTTGTCTCGTTGCTACTCGTGACCTTTGTCCCTGTCCCTCAGGTCAACTGGTATGTGCAGATGGAAACAATGAAGTTCAAGATTTGAAAATAGATTAATGCAATTAAAAAAATAACTTAATTAATATGTCTGTTATTAATTAATCTCAATTAATGCACTAATTTGACATCCCTACTTAAAGCTGACATAATGTTTGTTTATTAGAAAAATGTAGGCCTACATTAGATGTTTAACTATTGGTAAAAAAAATTGTGACTTTTAATGGATATTAAAGTAGTTAAGTTGCTTTAATATGCATCAAACAAGGAATGGATGAGTGTAGCAAACATGGAGAACAGCCCTCTTTGTATATTTTCTTAATAAGTGTATTGAATATTTTGAAGTTGCGTGGGAAAAGTTATTGAGTGTATGATGAAGGGTGATAAAGGGTAGCTGACAGGAGAAAGCAACATTAAGATAATAAATATCATTATATTATAATAATACATTTATAACATGCAATTAAAGTTCTCAAATGAAAAACAAAAATCCTGTTAAAGGGAAAGGGATATACCTAAATGATCAATCTGGCCAAATTTAGCAACAGATTTGACAGACAACTAGCATGTCTTGTTGCTAAGTGAAATCAGCAATGTGGCAGGAAAAGACGTACAATCTGACTGATTCTGTTGTTGCCAGATAATTCACTTGAAACCAAGCAGCATGGCATCCTGACATGGCGTGATTTTTATGCTACAATACAGGAAATCAGAGAGCTACTAGTGGCGACCTTTGAGAAATAAAAGACCTAATATTAAAATCAGACTAAATGATGCATTTATATATTTTTTTGGGAAAAGACAAAGTTTCCAAAATTCCAACAAAAAAATCCATGTAGCTCACCATTAAATAGAAATTCCTGTTTTTGTTGTTTTTTTTAAGAAAGGAGCACAATTAATGCCCAGAAAAAGACATTATTTTTTGTACTTCAAACATGCTCTGTTCAAATGTGCAGATACAAATGAACCTTCCTCTTCTGATTCATTTCTCTTTATGCCAGTCCACCATCTTGTCCGCCGAACCTCTCTAACTCGGAGGATGACCTTTGAGACAAACGAAGTGGGAGAATTTCTCACAAAAGGCCAGGTCCAGATGAAAGACGGACAGAGCTTGTTGCCAGGTTTGCCTCCACACGTCTCATGAGCATTCAGACTTCACTGTTCTGTTTGCTCTGTCTTCTCTCCCTACAGCAGAATTTATACTTGGCATTCACGAGTTTCTTGGTATTTTGCCAAAGGCCAGGCGTACAAAAAGTTTCAAAATTCTGACAAGAGAGTCCAGCAGAACCTGTCATTTATTCTGCTTGAAGAGTTTGTGTGTTTGGATTTGACAATATCACCCCAGCTGCAAAAATTCTATATTTCTCAATTATTCCTCAGCTTTGGACAAATATTTTCCGTGAGCAGTGCAAGGCGCAGATGAAAGCAGAATGTGTGGCTTTGAAGGCTTATCTAACACAGATAGAGCCAGATATGCACAGTGGGAATTAATGGGATGTTGTAAGTTGTTTAACATAAAACTCTGCTGTGTTGTAGAAGACTTAGCTCAAATAAAGATGCAATGTGCAACTTTTCTAGAAGGGGTTCGCCACCTGTTTTTCTCTATGAAATGTTAAAGACTGTCTCAGAAAGTAACTGACTCACACCAGATCGATATGTGCATCAGTCTGAATTGAGTTGAACATACTCGACAGGCTCTCGTCAAAAGTAGTTGGGAAAGGGAGGAACTTTTAGCAGAATACTTTGATCTGATTGGACAAAACGCCCACTGCACTTTAGCGGTGTTTTAGCCAATCACAGTACATAATCATAAACGAGGCTCTTGCTGAATCCAGTTGGACCAATGCACAAACATCTTCTCTCAAATGCACAAAGCGCTTCTTTTTGCTCTTTTTTAAAAAAATAAATAGTCTACATTTTTGTTAAAACTGATTCAACAACCTTAATAGCTACAGTATCTGCGTCTGCCCGTGTTGTCATGTTTGTTGTTTTGGCCTGAGCAGGCCTCTCTGCTGTAATCACATTTGTAAACCCCCCCTCCCTGCTGTGGGGAGGTCTTCAGATTGGTGCGAGCATTTGATACTATGTTTCAACCATCAAGCCCTTCAAGATGGTTTTTCGTGGATTTGTAAAACCTCAAATACTGTGAGAATTTATCTTTCTGTGCAAGGTTAGTCAAAATTGACTTACTATTCAAGATTTGCATCTGGAAAAGCAGTGAACATCTGTGGTCACTGGCCTTTGCCTGGAAATTCTAGAAAAAAAATCAGAAATATATCGTCTGGCTACTATGTTTATCTTACAAGTTTCAGAGAGCATGATTGACAGATGCATTAGCCAATCAGGGTGGAAAACATCTCTGAAGCTGAGGATTCAGAGAGCAAAGCAAGAATGAGTTTCAAAAGGCAGACTACGAGCTTCTTGCTTAACATACATAAACAAACTTGATTGTGTTGAGATGCCGTAGAAGGTATGGTGACCAGACCTTTGTAAAGTATGACAGAAGTGTGAGAGGCAGAAAAACCGCACACAATAAATGATTTGTTTAAAGTCATAGTTGTGCCAAGGTTAAAAAATCTGCGTAAAAATGCTGGTTACCCAAGGCTCAGATTACGCATGGTCCAGCTGCAGTGGAGGCTTGTGAGATTAGCTCAGACGACACATTCTGCAGTCGACACCACATTATATTACAACATTCATCAGTTCATATCTTTTCCATCTGGAATTCACTTTCACAGAGCGGCTGCAGCACTCCAAAGCTCTTTTCTTTTGATAACAAATAGCATGTTCTCTCATAAGTGCAATGATCAAAGGCAGTGACAGCAGCAGCACAGCAAGAGCACTTGACTGAATGTGAGATCTGTGAATCAGAGCTGGAGTGAGTTTAGTCTGAGTCCGGGTTAGCATCTTACCTTAGGCTGAGCTTATTTTATTGTTTTGTTTTGTTTCTTTGCAGACAAGAGTCAAATGTACAATAAGACAAACTCACAAATCTAAGTACAGTTTGACTTTATATGAGGCAGACATTGACAGTGAGCTGCAGGTGACTTTTATGAACTGATTTCCATTGTCTTGTTTTTATTGTGCATTTTAAAACATTGAATAAATCACAGAAGGTGAACACAACAAAACACCAAATATTACATTCAGAAGCCTTAATTCATTTAAAAGTTTATTGGCTCACTTCAGGTGGAGTTAAATGTGCTTAGGGCGTAAACTGTATTCTCATAAACTCATAAAGCAAATATTAAAACTTAACTTTTTTCATCATAAAAAGGCACAGCTAAACTCTCTCTAACCAGAAAATATAGCAACACTTCTGACGTCTTGTTTTTAAATTATTTTTGAGAAACTTGCAAAAGAATTTCCCTCGAGTACAGAGGAAAAAAAAAAACAAATTCTGCTTTTGATCCAAATTGTGAGTGCTGCGTTTGAGCCAAAATATTCTTCCTATTTCTTGATGCATCGTTTCTAAATATTGACTTTGTGACAGATTTGTTTGTGTGGCTGAGAAAAACACATCTTCCCATTGTGTCCCTGTTCAAATGTTGTCTTATTGTCCTTATGTACTTTCCATAGTCCCTGCTCTCCTCACAAACATTAATTCCTCCATCTCTCTGACGACTTCTTTTCAATTTCATCATCTTCTTTTAACTTCTTGTTCTCATCCCTCCGTCTGTGCGTCTCGGCTCTATTTTACTGCTGGATCTGCTGTCTGAAAATCTTCACTTTAAGATTAATATTTAATACACATTTCTTTAAAATCACAATCGTAGTTTTGACGTTCTTAAACACAGTCGAAGAATCTTTATATCCAGACACTCGCACTAGTTTTAAATGAACTCATTTACAATCAAAGAAGACATTTATTATGTCAGGATTCATGCTGCTTCAGTTCTGTAATTTGTAGTATTTTGAAGAGAGTTGTCTTGAGAGTTAAGAGTAAATGGTGAGTATAATTTGCATTTTACAGATATAGATGTGGGATCCATCGATCTGTTAACAAACCTGGATCTGGTATTGGTATAACTTGCTGTTAAGCTGTTGCGAGTTGACCCTTGTGGCTGCTCCATTGGTACGATATTGACAAAAATGAATATCTTGATATTTCTGGTTATATCTCAATGACGGTATTCAGACAATATTTTATTAGTCTCGCAGAAATAAAAACGTGCATTGAAGCATTTAGACATGATTATGTCAATAAGTTGATGGCCCATTCCCTTTGTGGATTACAATTCATTTTAGGTGCTTGATTAAATATTGGCCTATACAGTATACAATGTGATGTTTATATAGCGCTTTTCCACCTTACAAGGCACTCAAAGCGCTTTACAGTCAGGGATCCACTCACCCAATGTACACAGACACAGAGGCAATGTGGGTTAAGTGTCTTGCCCAAGGACACAATGACAATCTACTCCTGTCGTCCTATTTGGCACCTGATATTCTAACGGTCTCCCATCCAAGTACTAACCAGACCCTTTCTTGCTTAGCTTCTGAGATCTGACAGAATCAGGCTTTGACAAGCAGGTATGGCCACATACCTGCTTGTCAAAGCAAGAGGTTGCATGTGAATACAACCTCTTGCCAGACAAATGTTGAATCAATCACAAAACTGCAAAATATGAGTTTTGTGTCCTTAAACATACCTTAAACATACAGTATATATATATATATATATATATATATATATATATATATATATATATATATAATATATATATATATATATATATATATATATATATATATATATATACTGTATGTTTAAGGACAATATTAAAAAGACAGAACAAATAAAAAAGGTTTCTGCATTAGTACCCGCGGTGTAGTACTCTGGAACAATCTGTATCCTTTAAAAGAAAGTACAAATGTATGATTTATGATAATTATGCAGCTCTAGAATGAGGCACTGAACATTTGCTCCTTTAGTGACCCTCTGGTTTGTTTTTGTTTTTTTGTTTTATTTCTTTTCTTCTTTTGTAAAAAGTTTATTTCTATTTTGACAAGTTGAAGTTGTTGACATATCGCTGTCCTGGAAATGACTAACTTCTGTGTTGTAGATAGGTGGGCATTATAAGTATGCTTTTATTTCTGCCTAAACCTTTTCAGTTTGAATCACATCTGAAATTAAAATTTTGTCTAAATTGTCAAACTGCACATGACCGAATAAAAAATCAATCAATCAATTCAATTCAATTTTCAGATGTGTTGATAACAACATTCATGATATTATCTAATATTCGATATATTGCACAACTCTTACTGCAGCGGGAAAATCCCTTTACATGTTAAAACAAATACAGACTAGAGGTGATGTACTGACAACATTTTATTTGAAAAATTTCTGACTGAGGCAAACTTGTGCAACACAATGGGGAAAATGTACTTTTTTGTTTTTTAGGGACTACATTTCATCCCTGGAGTTTTTGTTTGACATAAATTAATGTTTATGTTGCGAAATGCAAACTCATAATCCTTAGTTTGCATTTCGTTGTCATGGCAACAGTGTAGTTCTTTACTTACCTGGTTACTATATTATTTATGACATTAACTGCAGAACTACAATTTATATTCTCATCAAAAAGACTCATGAACATCTTTTTTAAGAAGAAAAAGATAATTACTTCAACTGTGTGTGATTCTAAAGTCTGATAAATGTGAGAGAAGCTGAAGTCTTTCAAAATCTGCGTTTCTGTCACCGTTAACCTGCTTTTTTACTTGTCAGTCACAAACCCATTGTTCTGCAGAGTTGTTTCTGAGTTGATTTTTTTCCTAACCTATACCTTTTTTCCTTTGCCTATTTTAGCTTTAGTTTGAGCTCTTACAGGAGAAAATGTCATTTGTCTCCATTGACTCTCTGCATTTCTTGCCACTCAGACCCACATTTAGAATGCTGTCATTTTATCTGCATAACGTCTATATTCAACAGTCAGACTTAATAGCAATTCTTATGGTTTTTTTCATATCATAATTTTTTTGTTCGTTTCAAAAGTCTTTTATTTTGTATAAAAGGTGTTTTATGGTTTATTTTCAGATACTTCTGCCCGCTCTCAGACATCTCGCTCTGATTGGTTGAAAGATCAGGCCCGTACTTTTGATCCCATTTGGCTCTGCTCGATTTGCTCTTGGCACACAAAGAATCATGGCAGAAACACAACTGTGAATGTCCAACACCTTGTAAAGCACCTAAAGCTAACAATATGGGACAATAACTCTTAATCACTCACACTCTATGGTTTCCATAATGAATGCCTGGGCATTGTCTTTATGGTATCTGCTCTTGCCAGCTCATTCAGGATATTCAGGAAGTAAATTCTCTTTCTTTCAGCACTGCTACACCTAAACCTGATCAACCGCAATGACCCCAGACCGGTGTTTGCTCAGCTAAATCCTGGTGGTGACCTTTTTGTCAGGCAGTATTTGTTAAAGAAACACTGAGTAACTTTCTGGAGTTGAAAAGTCAACTACACAAATAAGTCAAATGGTGATTATTGTGTGTTACGGCATAATGTGAAAAATATAACTAAGGAACATCTTTTACAAGAAAACAAACAGGAGGAGATCCACTTCCAGGACTTTGTAAAAAAAATAAAAAAATAAAAAACCATGTTGACGCCCTGCAGGCTCATTTAAAGTAAAGACACAGATTTATTTTAGTGCATCAAAACCATCTACAATAAGTTGGAAAGGAAATGACACTCGAAAACTAGAGACAGAGTATTTTATTGTGTTTTTTCATTCTCATTGCAAACAGTAAGACTAAACAAAATGACTGAATACATTTTTCACTCTTGCGACAATTTTGTAACCTGGCTCACGCCAGATGGATATGTGTTGAACTCCTATCTGAGTTCTCACTATATCCATCTGGGACTTGACTCGCTGAAAGCGTTCGAGAAAAGGCGGGGTGTTTAGTGAAATACTTCGAGCTGATTGGGTGTGGGGCCTACCTTACAAGTACGCGTCACACATACCTCTCTTCTTTCAAAAAGAAATTTCTGCTAAAACCGCATCAAAAGCAGCAGAAACACGTACATCCACGAGAGTCGCCATCTTTGTTTATCTTGAATGTAGGGTAGGGTTAACACACCGAGGCGCTAACAGTGGTCTTAACACCTCCGAAACACCACTGGTTCGGACTCCCAAACCAATCGGGCAGCAGGAAGGCCAGATGGTTTATCTGGCTGGCCAGGTTAACAATTTTGGATATTGGCCTAAGTTTCAGCGCAGTCGTGTGTCGTGCACCGTGTAGTGTACATGGGGTAACGAGAAGCGATTAACACCTCACAACCAGCTTCTGATCAACAATCGTCAGATCGCAAGAAAATCAAACTTGTTTGAAATGCTGATTGCTCCTCGTGGGAACATCACACTGCAGAAGCAGTGCCACGATCTCTCACACTGCCCATGCGCAAACAATGTTGTTAAACACGAGGTAAGATGGCAGCTCAGCGGGTCATTTAGACTTTGAATGATCCAGGAAACTTCCAGATTCTTCTTCTTCTCCTACACCTTTTATGTTGTGCTTCTGGTTACACAAGTCTGACGCGCCATGGGTTAACGTAGAGTGTGAGCACTCCAATCATCCGGTCGTGTAGTGTGAAGACATGAACCGTGAGCTGCTAACTTTTGACCCCAGAGATTCACTCGTACAGTCTGAGCAGGTGCTGCATGTACACCACTGAAAACATCGCACAGTGTCTGCCCACCTAAAGTGTGTAAGGACAATTTTATTGTCAATTTTTTATCCCAATTATGTAACAGCCTTGTACTCATGACAAACAAACAAACCAACCAATCGGATAGAAACATAAACCGTGGACATGGTGGGGCCAGTAAAACTTTGACCAATAGAAAACAAGGCTTCCTTGTAACCTATTGGGCTGTTAGCCTACCAGTCAAACTTATATTCTGATGCAATTCGTAAACAAATGAACATAAGTTTCTTATCTAAGTTAGGAAGCAGGACCACACCTCTCCTACATCCCTTCCGGTGGCTACGCTATTTAACCGCCCTGGCCACAAACTCACACACTACCATTTGTGTCTCCCTCCCTCTTTTCTTTATATTCTTATTATTATTCTCTTCTCTTCTCATCTCCTCAGAGGGTATCGAGGCCCTTTAAGGAAGCCCCAAACCGACAACAACGTCTCTGTTATGTTCGTCCTTACATCTACTCAATAAAGTTCTTGCTTAAGTTCTGAGAGTGTGGTCTCTGCTTGTGAATGGAAGAGGAGACACTGGGCACAGAAACAGTTGCTTTATTTGTCCTTCTTTGTAAAATCCTCCACACAACCTTTAATGTAGTGAAGAAGCTTGGTGCATGTGCTTTTATAAAAACACAAGTTATGTTAGCATTGCCAAAATCTTTCTTCTTTGCCTCTAAAATATTGAGATCTTCCGCCTGCTGCCAGCTTTAGCAAAGTACTTGTGGCCTTGAGCAAGACACTTCCCTCAGCGAGCTTAAAAAGTGTGTGGGTGAGAGGAGTCTTTTCTCCGTGCCAAAAATGCAAATGTGTGAATACAACAGCTTGTAGAATGAGAATATGACATAACATTAGTTTTTCTTTCATGGCGCTTTTATATCAAGGCAGATGCTACAGAGGACTTGCATAAATTATTTTAATGTAAGATTTGAAAGTATAATGATAAACTCAAGGTTACAGAATGAGATGTATACAGTTTGTTTTTTAATAAGGACGTGTTAGTAGCTCGAGTCTCCAGGGCCAAATAAGAGATTTAACATGTGATTAACACTTACACTGTGACTAAACACTTGGAGCATTTCTGACTGACATGAAATTATTTTAAGCTTTGTGCAGTACAATTATGCAAAGCTATGATTATGCCGTTTTTTTTTTTTTTTTCTTTTTACTACAATCAAAATCTGACATAAGCTACAATGATCAAGACTCTTTTTGTGCTTGTCTTTTGTGTGAGCACAAGAAAGAATTTGTAAGCTACTTTTAAAAGTGTCACCCCCATTTTTTACTTTTATGGCAGTTTTATTTGCACTTTCTCCCCCTGAGTGCATTCGTTATGGTTTTTAGAATGGGCTAATTGCCAATTTGACTTGTAAAAGGTGCTTCTAAACTCATTGTGATGAATATTTATGAGGCTTAGAATGCATTTGTTAAGTGAGTAAAACGTGATCAATGTAAAGTGTTTCAAATGAAATATTTATGCTTGTTTACGTTTTCAGATGGTACAAATCAGGTCCAGTGCCGAATAATTGGGCTGAATATTAAAGAACAGATTTGTTTATGCAAAAGGAGATCTAAATTATAAGCAAATGTAACTTCATTGTGGTGATAAACAAAACTGCTTCCTTCTGCTGTAATGTGCAGACTCTCAACTGTTTTCATCTTTTCTATCGTGTCTCATCAGATTACACTTAAACATAAAATGACCTCAGACGCTAATTTGCACCATACACTCCTCCCCCAGCCCTCTTTCTTCTTTTTGCTTCTTTATTCCCAATTTTTTTTTCAAACAGAGCAAACAAATCTATCACTTGACCATGTGTACTGTGTTTTATCTTTGTCATTGTAAATGTGGATTATCGGTCGACGTCACTTTCCAATCTGCTGTGCATGTCGACTGCAAAAAGAGGCGCTGTCCATTTAGTTGGCTGAGGAAACTTTTTTGATTAAAACAACAAACCGGGACGAGAGCAGCTGTTTGGATCAGGTCTAAACTAGTCTGACAAACGTCTGGCTCGAGACAGTGACTTCCTCTGTGTTTTTTCACTCACCTAAATGTGACTTATAAGGGTTGTGTGAATTTCATTCACAAATGTTAAATTAGCAGCGTAACTTTTGTTTTCACACAGTGATAAACTCTTGTAGTTAGCGATCAACAGCGCTGGCAAGTGTTGCTGCTGCAGTTTGTGTCAATCATTTGTGGCTCTTTCTGCTAACTGGTTGCACGTAACCTGGCCAGCCAGAGGGATTATCTCACGATATCTGAGAATTCACAAACTCAAGATAATCTATTTGGCCTTCCAGCAGCCTATCTGGTTTGGAGTCCGACACAGCGGTGACCAGCCTAATAACATTGCAGCAGTGGGGGCTGAGGGGGGTTGGTTGCAACAACGACGACAGGAGGTACCGCTTGATTCAAACAAAACAAAGATGGCGACTCTCATGTTTCTGCTGCGTTTGATTCAGTTTTAGCAGAAATATGAACAAGTATTTTCTTTGTGAAAGAAAAGCAGAGAGGTGTTTATGACACTTGTTCTATCCCACACGGACATTGGATACACCATTACGAGTTGATGTTGTGATTGGTTAAGCATAAATAAGATCAGCCGCTCACCCAATCAGCTCGATGTATTTCATTAAACGTCTCACCTTTTCCCAAATGCTTTCAGTGAGTAAAGTTCCAGATGGATACTGTGGAAGAATGCAAATCGGAGTTTAACACATATCCATCCGGTGTGAGCCAGGTTAGGCTGCACACGCATCTACTGTGTTGATAAACAAATAATCCTTCTATATTTGCTTCTGTATTTTCATTCTCTGGAAGGATCTGATATTGGCTCTGATGTTATGGCAACGAACGGGGCCTGAAACCTTTGTAGTTTGGAAATTTTAAATTTTGAAATCTGTAAAATGTGCTATATAAATAAATTTTACTTACTTACTTACCTTCTTACTTACTTACAATAGTACCTTGTAGAACTTTCAAACGTCTTAAAGCACAGTACATTGTTGCACAACTGGGAACCTGACTGAAGAAATGCTGATAATCTGCGTCACTCTCATTTGTAAAATTGCTTTTGTACTGAGAGTAATTGACATCCTGGATTAGCTATTCTGAATCAGGAACTAAAAACCAGCCATTATTCCACAGCCACGTAACTCGACTGTCTGAAGAAGATAGAAGGAAATGGCCAATCAAAATGCGTCGAGCCAGAGAAAGTTTTTAGGCGACAGGAATTAACCTTTTTGGACAATTTGCCCCAGTCTCCCATGAAGAAGCGAACGAGCCGGCTGAAGATGAATGAGTGGAAGAATAACAATGATTAAAGGTGACTGTAACAAAAGAGGAGGTGGTGCAGAGGTGAGAGAGACAGAGGCAGTGTCCTCATGTGGCCCACAGACACTTAACAATACAACATGCATAAAACATGGAGCGCTGACATGCTTTTAGGGTTCAACAGCTCACCAACTGTTCACGGCAGAAATATTAAACTAATTATACAGTACGGTTTAGCTGTGATAGTGTTATGATAGTGTTTCCATGGTTTTGTTTGAACAAGCTTGCGTATATATACACAGTTTCTTGTCTCTTTTTAAGGTCTTTTCTGGTCTGAGACTTGGACAGGACAACTGCAGAGCAAAGTGGGCAGAGTGTGTAAATGTCTGTCTGAAGTAATGTTCACACTCATTATCATTTAAGATTTTGTTTCTTGGTTGTTTGGCACATGGCACAGGTCTACAGGCTGAAAGATGCACTATGTGTAATTTTCTGTCTGTGAAAAGTTAACTACACAATTCATTAGAATTAGAAAGGTAAAACCATGTTTTGAGACATTGGATTGAATGGGTCTAAATATATTTTAAATCATAATGTGAAAAAATACAGCTCCAATAACCACTTTTCTATAGAAACAAACATGAACAGGGCTTTCTCCAGGCCAAATAACAGTTCATTTTGCGATCATGCCTGTTCAAAGTAAAAATACAGGTTTTCATTATTTATTTAGCAAAGAAAACTAAATGGCAAAAACAAAGTCTATTTTTGGCCAAAAAGTTACACAGTGAATCTTTAAAGACAGGTTGAAAACTGGTTAAGATCATTTTATTCAAGAATAAATCTCCGTGTAGCTATTTTTTAGGATTAAAGATTCACTTCCTGACTGAAGGTATGAGGTTACCTAGCAATGGAGTTGGCCAAAACTCATAATGTAACTAATTTATTTTTGATTTTTTTAATTGACAATTAAAAATACACAAGAATACACTTATTTTGTTTTGGTGAACATAAAGTGTTTCCCTCGACAAGATTTAAAATGTGCCCGTCTCTACACTGTTAAAAAGAAAGAGCTAAATTTGTCCCTAAAACACTACAACGCTCTGGTACACAGACTGTACCCTCAAAAAAAGAGGACAGTTTTGTACCCTTTTATAGGCCTACTCTTCTATACTCTTTGAGAAAAATTGTACATTTATCCAATGGTACAATAACTTATCTCTGGAAAATTGTACAATTGTATCCTTTTCAGGATAACACCCCACAAGTCCATTGTACCTTTTACAAATCAATAGTGCAACATCATCATTTTAGAAGCCTGCTCAAGGCCTACTTTCTCCCATTTTTAACAAAATTTATATTTATTTTATTTTATTTTATTTTATTTTATTTTATTCATTTGATTCTCTCCTCCATTTACCCAGGCCCAATAGTCAAAAACATTGACTAATAGTTTAGCAACTTTACATTTTGCTTCTTTTGAACTGTGCTAAAGTTGAATCAGTTTGTTAGGTTGTTTTATTGTCTCTTTCCAGAGCTTCTCCAGTATTCCTCCATGTTTGTTGGCAGGAATGCGAAACTTAGCCAAACAATATGAAACAGTGAACAGCCGTGGAACAACTCAACAAATTGCTGGGTCAGTACTGGTAAGATTATCTGTCACTGTCTAATGTCAAACTATTATTCAGTTTTCAGCCATTCAAAATCTCCATTGGTTTAACATTAGACCAACTGAACATGATGAACAAACAAAGTCATCCTAAATGCAACATTCAGTGACAAAAGTTTGGAACCAAGGCTCAGATAACTTAACTTCCAGAGAGAAAAATGCCCTCCTGTAGGACATTTAATAAATCCCATACAAAGCTATACGTTGACATTAAGTGTCAGCTCAGGGTCTGCCAGAGACGGAGCAAAAGTACTGTTCTTCGCCTTTGGGACTAAATCACTGCTTAAATCAATATCTCTGTCTCACAGCTGTAACAGACAACAAGCACATCGCACTATCCATCACAACTGCACGAATTATCAGGCAAAAGAGAAGTAGCAGAAGAAGAAGCAACTTTATTCAAGTTTTTTAACGCTTTGGGGGAGTTGTAAAAAGCAGCACTTGGGTTTAAAAGAATGATGAATGATTGTGCTGCTGTTGTGGTAGCCAGGGGACATAATAATGACGAGACACATCAATCTATATTACAGGTCTACTGCTAGTGCCGAACATCCAAGGGCAACAGAAATATTACATTGTCAATGAACATTTATCTTCAGATACCTATAGCTCGTAGGCTGCAACAACACAAACACTACAAAAAGTTTGCTTTGAACTTTTTCATTGGCCTAAAATGTCACAGTAACACTTGGCTATTATATATTTTGAATGAAAAAATCCTCAAAATGTACTCAAAATCCCTGGAGTATTTGGATTTCCTCTCAAAAATATGACTAATTAATCCTTTGTCAGCCTAAAATTAAACCGAGAAATTAGGATTATATTTATAGTGAGCACTCGGATGACTCAATTTCATGTTTTACTTGGGGATTATCCTTATTTCATTCAAGTGTGACTGTAAATGACAATGTTCCCGTTGGTTTATCGGTGCATCACTCTGGGCTTTGGAGCTGTGTTATAGGCTAATGACAGTCAGCTCTGCCTTTTTGCACCTGCCAGCCAATGTGAAGCGTAAACGTGAGGTGAAGATGTAGAACTGGAGGCTGCAGTCGTAGGACCTCACTCAGACATCCTTTCTTCTTCTTTCTGATTGTAGTTCTCTATTCGAAGCCCTAAACCCATCCAAATGAACTGTTTCTTAAAGCAGCACTAATCTTAACCATAAAACCTTAGACTAAATGTGGAATAACGTGAGCTACTTAGATCAGGAGTGATCCAAAAGGCATCAAAAGTGGTCAATTACCTCAGTTAAACCAGGACTAAGTAACATTTTTACCTTGTTAAATGTCTTTGTAAGTGTCCATGATGCTATGTATTTTGGAAAATTTGAAGCATGTGTGAGCTTTCTCTGGGAACTACGGCAACTGTGACCACCGGACCCAGACAATCCGGATCTGGACTGGATGTAGTGTGAGTCCGAGGTTTAGCAGAGATGTGGTGCAAGTTGAGGCTTACCCTGGGCTCACACTGCATCCAATCCAATCCAATCCAGTACATCCACCGGAGCGTTCTAGCAATGGTAGGTGACTCACATTAGATGGTCTGCAGTTCTGCTGCAGCCACAGGCTCTGCTGCCGACCTCGCTGTACTTGCTGTACCATAGAGGATGTCATGGCTCTGCACCTCTGTGATCAGCCTCTCATCATCCATGGTGTTGAATGATAATAATATGATGCGCTACATGCTTTGTGACCCATATCAGCGGAGATGACCAAGACAGTACTGCAGCGAAAAATAGATTTTATTTTGAAAAATATACCGGATGCACTTTAATAATGCTCAAATGATTTCCTGTATACGTCGTTTCATTTCCTCAACTTCACAAAAAACGGCTCCGGCGAGCTCCAGCGCCCGGCTAAAATTCACTCTAGAACTTTTCAGTTTGCTTTGTTAAGTAAATGCTACGGTGGCTGCGACGGAGTTGGACTGGATGCAGTGTGAGCCCAGGGTAAGTCTTGAGTCAAACTTGAGTCACTGTTTTGATGACTTGAGACTTGACTTGATAAAATGGACTAAGACTTGGGACTCAACTTGAACTTGAAAGTTAGTGACTTGGGATCACTTGATACTTAATAAAGAAAAATGCCCTCCTGTAGGACAAAAAACAATGACATTGTTGAAATACAAGATATATTTTGTAGGTTGAAATACAAACTTGAATCTAAAATACGAGGACTTGGACTTTACTTGAACTTGGACTGAATGTGCTTCGGACTCAAGTCCAGTGCAAAGCCCATTCGGATTGGACTTCAGGGCAAAGGCTTGAAACTTAGGCTATCTGAGACTTGCAAAACAGTGGTCTCCCTTTTGATTTCACATTCAGGTTTTTAAGAGCAGGCTCAAGATCAATCTTTTTAGCTTAGCTTTTGATTCATATGTATCACTTTATTTTTACATTGTATTTATTTGTTTATTTATTTATTTAGGCTTAGGCTGGCTATTGGCCATACATTATGTCCTTGTTTTAATGCACTGTAGCACTTCGTGTTACATGTATGTATGAAAAGCGTTTTATAAATAAAGTTTGATTGATTGATTGATAACATGTAAGGTTCAAAATGTAGTCATGTAGCCACTTTCCAACAAAACTAAATAAAAAGGAAGTTCAAATCTTCTGCTAGATACAATGAAATTTCACCACAAAGAGGCAGGGTTGATCACTTCTGCAGTTTTTACCTCTGAACAGAAAATTACAGAACTTGTTTTCTAACCTATTTTAGATTTGATAGAACTGTATTCGAATATGGTGAAATCAGGGAAAATATATAATAAAATAGCATAGTATTATTGCATAAAAAAACAAAAAGAGGTGGGCTACATGTGAGCGCAGTCCTTGAAAGTGCCGCCTCCGGGTCTACAGCCTCATTTTACGAAGCCCCGCCCTTTTCCTTACGCCCCGCCCCTTTTCACCGGCGTTCAATCGTGGAGCGCATTGACCATTGCGGCTCTGGCTGTGGCGCATGGGATGACGGTGGATCTACACTGCCTTTAGCACCAAACCGGAACCGTACATCGCAGCACGGAGGATACGTGAGCGTGCACAGGGGGAGTTTACAGACACTACTGCGCGCGGGAGAGCTCTGGAGCGCGGGGCAGGCAGACAGGCAGGAGGGGACCAGCGCGCAGAAATGGCGGAGCACCACGCAGCGGGCGACGGGAGGCACAAAGCGAACGCCTCGGTGCACGGGAATAGCCGCTCCGGAGCTGCGAGCGCGGGCGGAGGAGGGGGCAAAGGAGGCCTGTCGGGGGGACTGACACAGCCGGCGGGGTGGCAGTCGCTCCTCTGCTTCAGTATCTTGTTCCTGGCCTGTCTGGCGGGATTCAGCTCCAGACTTTTCGCCGTGATCAGGTTCGAAAGCATCATCCACGAGTTTGATCCATGGTAAGTGAGGTCTGACGCCGTGTCACTGCCCGGGTTAACTCTGCGCAGGCGGGGAGAGGAAACTAGCCTTGGTATCTTCCTCCCATGAGCTTTATTATTTAACATCAAGCTTTATATGCGAGGGCTGGTTTTGTAACTCTGCTTGTTTTTGCTCGGACTTTGTTTTGCGCACGTTGTCTTTTGGGCACTTTGGATACATCTGGCTCTGCTTTTTTCTTTCTGCTTTGACACTGACAGTCTGAAACACACTAATGAAACGTGCTACACCTTATAAATCTTGTTGCTGTTGTGCTTTCTTGTCATGGTAATTGTAATCCTACACGTTGACTGGATTAAGTGGAGCCATATTGACAACTCGTGGTGGAAAAGTTCTGCATATACTCGTTTGTTATGAATGGTCTCAAAGCAAAACTACAATTCTTTACAGTGGCATTGTTTTTGCAGATTATAGCTCGTGCTTTAACCCGGAAGCCCATTGATCCGGTCTCGTGTGTGTGTGTGTCAGCAACACAATGCGGGATTATTTTGCATCCCTCTGGTGTCACGTGGTCCTGCAAGTGCCCAGTGGCTGTGTTTGGATTACATACACGCCAAAATCTGCTTATTTACTCATTTGTGGAGATGTCAGTTTCTCCTCATGTTTTTATTTTACACATTTATTACACCAAGACTGTGAAGACACAAGCTGCAAGCAATGCATTTATTTTTGAATCATGTAGCCTATTTAATGCAATTTAAGGTCACTTTTTGCCTCTGTTGGTCAAAAAAGAACTGTTTAGTGACAAAAAATAGCGAATGCTTTTATTGACATGAAAAATTAAAACGTTTTTTACCTTTTCTAAAATTGCTTCCCCTCAAAACACCATCATCCAAACTCATTTTGAGAATTTCTGCAGCACTAGCACATCAGGCAGGATCGCTTTGATGGTTTACCCTGTGAATGTTCTTTTTCAGTCAGTAGATAGAGCTCTAACTCACTTCCTGATGTGGGAAACACATGACTGTCATGTATGCTTTACCACTCTTTTTGTTGTTTCTGGTGCATGAGTAGGGTTCTCAGGGTCATGTTTGAAGGAAGAAAACAACAAAAAATGCTTAATATTTGTCCTTCAACATCTCGCAGGACAGTCAGAGTAGATTTTAAGGTTGTTCTTTTCTTGAACAATGCTTACAGTGCTTATATAGTTAGATATGACTTTATAAAGTTTGTTTTCACAGTAGTCATGACAGATAATAATACTCACACCATCAACATGTAACACACTATAGACAAAAAACAAACAAAGAATGTTGATGTTGTCCATTTAAGGATCCGGTACCTGCGACCTGCCGGCAGGAGCTGGAAGAGATGTCTACAGCTCTCTGTCCATGAAGATTGTGTTGACCAGTCGTGCTGTTGCTCTGTCATTGAGTTCTGAGATATTTGGTGAATTATTTTTGATGCTACGTGTTTGATCTTGAGAAGTTTATTTGCAGATGTAATAATATTTCGTCCCTATATTAAAACATGTAGACAGATTAAAACATTTACAATTCACGTAATGTTTTAATTTTTAGAAGATTTATTGTCTATTTGAGATGTATGCTTCTATTCACTGTTAAGGAATTTGTGCAAGACTTCTAGCAACAATGCCAAATTATCATGTTAAAGTTCAGTTTTATATTTGTATGATGTCATTGCACCACAGCTGACAGTAAAGATCTGGGCGTAGCTCATCTCTGTGACAATCGGCTTTTTTGGTGAAATCATCAAATCTCTTTCTCTGATTGATGCAACTGTCTGTTCAAATACATGGACCAACCTATTACTTTTAGTCTCAGAGTGGCCAAGTCTAAGTCTTTATAGAGCCTTTTGGCTTCTTTTTTATTTGGACTGTGTTTTTAGTTCATAAAAGGAATGAATTTTAGCAATTTTTCAGGTTTGATTTATGAAAATATATCAATTTATATGACAGAAACTTTACTTTTTCTCATGTTTTCATGTCTAAAAGTTGCTTTTAATTTCAGAAAAGCACATATACTTGTTTTGCAGCAACACACAATGTTCTAATTAATCAAATATTATTATTATATTATTATTATTAACTTTTTATCAAGGGGATAAGTTTGCGTTTTTTCTCTCTGAAAATCTGGCAACACTGGTCAGATTTTGAGAGCTAGATGCTATATGCTAGATTAGCTATTGAATTGTATTTACCTCAAAGATTATAGGAAAATAAACTGTCTACAAGAATTGTGATAAAAAAGAAATGGTTATCTGGCTTCAAGAAAATTGTGATGTTAATTTTTTGCCATAGGGGCAGTAATCTGGACGGTTTGAGCAGTTTATGCAGATTTCCTTTGGGGTTTATCTTTGTTAACATTAGTGATTAACATGGCTACTGTTGGCATGATCATGTGCATGGCAAGATTGTAATTTTAAATGTTTTGTACTTTGTCTTCAAGATGCTACTGCAGTTACTTTAAAAACCCACTGATTAACTAAGTCTGGTTTTGATGATCAGATTTCTGGGTAAACTCACAGTAATTTGATTTCTTTGTTGTGTTGTCTGATTATTCTTGTTGTCTGACTTTAACCGGTCGTGTTACGCACCACTGTCATGTCCTACTTTCTCCATTCACTCAGACTGATGTTTGTATTAATGCCCAAGGACAGGTACTCCACCTTGTTACGGCCGACTTCCTACTTCAATTACGGTGATAACTTGATTATGCCGCGGCTGCAAAAGGCCAAGGCTCTGTGCTGCTCTGTGTGGAAACAGGACAGGGGTTTTTCCATGGGTGAGATCAGGGGTAACCAACTGGTGGGCCGTGACCCAAATTCAGAGACCGTGCAAGCTGTTTTTTCCACAGACAGGCTTACATGCTGAATTAAACTTTTATGAATGTGTAATGCTTCAGTGTTGGGACCAAAGCAACGACCAAACTGGAGAAAATGGTGAGCGATAAGAGCCGAGAGGAACTTGGCTCTGAAGACAGACTGGTGCTTCTTGTGAACGGTTTATTACACTGAAAGATGACCACATAGTTGCCTCACTCTCTTATCGTATAATCGACTGCTTGGATTAAAAGATGACAAGGCATAATATGAAGTAAAGATAAAACAGAATGATAGATTAAACCTAAAGATGGAATAGTTCATTTCTGAATGTGTCTTCACTTCACACTAGAGGGTTGGACCATATTAATGCTGCAACAAGTTAATCAATTAATCACAACAAATCGATTATTAAATAATTGTCAACTAATTTAGTAATCGACTTTGAAACCTTACACAGATTTCAAACATCCATGAGCCATGGAAAGCCTCAGACTGAATAAAAATTGTGTAAATGTGGTGTTTGATGTAAAAACTAGCTTATCTGTGCCTAGCGTTGTTATGATACTAAACTGTAAACAGAGTTTTAATACTAAAGAATAGACGCGATTCTTGATACTAATTCTGAGAACTCAATGGTAATTAAAAATGTTCTTTTTTGTCAAATTTCAGCAGACAGAAAATACAAATACTTACGAAACATTTTGGTTTTAAACTAGTTGTAAAACTCCCAAGAAAATATCACTTTTTTTAATTGATACTTGTTCAAATGAGTATCTAATTTCGATACCAGTTTTAGTGTTGATTAGTGTCTATTTTTTTTATAATTTTGACAATCCAAAAATCTACACCTCCTGAACGTCCTCAAGCGATGTGACCTCAGCTCAAATTTGGCAAAAATCTTGTATTCAAGTGACTTCAGCGTTCTAAAACACAACTAATTGATTAATCAAAAGAATAATCGCCCAGCCTATCGATTACCAAAAGAATTGTTAGTTGCAACACTATAGGCCAGATTCAAATATCTATAAACAAGTTGCCACGAGTATCGAGCATCCATCATGTTGTCAATTAGTTTTGTGCAATGCAGTGATTGGTTTGACGACACAGTTTTGAGTGGACAAATCTATGCTATTGTCATGTCACTATGGCATGGATCTTTGCAGTGAGATACAAAAGTATTCTCTATTTTGACCTGAGAATTGCTTTGCTCACTTTGCACTAAAAAGCATTAGAACAGTACAAAGTATTTAAACACCACACAGTTCAACAGAAAAAAACTCTTACCTGCTTTCAGTGAGCTGCCGTGAGTGAAAAACATTCAGTTGTAAAGTACATTTCCAATAGATTTACTGTTAATGTTTCTTCTCATCATTTAAAACGCTGATGCCACACTTTCTCTCTAAGCACATAATAGTCTACTTGATGGAGATTTTACATTTGTGATGATTCATATTTGTTCCATAATTGTAAATATTTATCTTTTGTGTCATGATACAAATGCCCAACAATACAAACACTAACATTTAGCACTTTATAATTTCTTGCCAAACTGGACCAGAGCAAAATGCAACAAACGAAGAATGTAATATGAGTTATTTTCCTGCATAATTTTTGTGAAGAAGCACCTGCTAAAACAGCAAGTCATTAATACAAATTTGCTTTAAACTCCCCCTGTCAAAACAGCATAAGAAATAACTTGTTTTGTAGCTATAATTATTCTAAAAAGCTGCGTCCGTTGTCCTCTTTACAGTCTTCTATATCTGATTAAATTGCTCTGTTGCTGGCTCACTCGGTTCTAACCTCTCAGTGAGTTGCTGTGTACAGTCTCTCCGCTGCTACAGAAGCCGTGGGAGCAGTTTTCCCCAAGCGAAGTCATAAAGTGGCATCTGTTTCCCAGTAACACGGCGGCTCAAAGTGCATCGCTCTTAACCAGCAGACTCTCTCTAGGCTAAGCTAAACCCAGTTATGTTGTAAAAGGAATGTGCAGGTCTAGAAAAAACTATTGTAAGTATGTCATAAAAGAAGTGATCATTTGAAAGCTGATAAAGAATACTAATAACTTTTAAATAATTGTTTTGTGATGATCTGTGCAATAGGAATAGAAACTGTGAACTAAATAAAATAACGTGTTGCAGAAAGTCAGAAGAGGTGGTCCTTTATCAATAAATCTGTCTGGAAAGTTGGTTGTTTCTTGTTTTGTCTTGAGGCAAAGTATTATTGATTGGTTTTGGTGAGGAAAATGCTCAGTTATTGCTGTTGGAACAAATATTTAATCACTTTTCTATTGTCTGCCTGATTGGATTCAGATTTTATTACTATATGATGCTTAAATGCATTTAACAGGGTTCCTGCGGGGTCATTTTAAATTGGAAATGAGAAATTTAAAGTCTTAAATTGTCTAAAATTTGTCAAAATGAGGTCTTAACGTTTTAAATTTGAAGAAGCGTTTTGGAGACCTTGGCTTTTGAGCAAATGTGTCTAATTCAAATACAGAAAGCGTGTTTGTGTTGGAGATATTACATTTGTTGAAGGTTAGTCATGGTCATGGTTAGCTGTGATTAGCATTGCACTAGTTGCCAAAAACTTTATTTAAAGTGTAATTTACAAGCGAGCAAGTTTTAAGATAAACTCACTGCGCAGTAACGCAAATCCAACTCCAAGAAAATGTCCGACTTTGGCATCGCCAGTGCTGCAGATCTTTTGTGAGCCACGCGTCTCAAGGTGCAACGTGCGTAATGTGTTGTGCGCTTCACTTCATGCTTTTGTGTACTTTATCGTTGTTCATTTAAAGTGTGCAAACTTTTTTTATAGAACTTTTAAAAACATTGCATGTGAGAAGAACTCTCCACTCATTTCCACGTTTGCTGCCGGTGTTAGCGCTAACCCCACATTGTATTAGACTTGACAAAAACACTGAAACAAAATTGTTGTTTTATATGAAGAAAAAGACAATTTATTGTGTGTACAGTGTACCTGTTGTAGTGGTGGCATGTGGGTTGGCTATTTGGGGACCTATCATTTAAAATGTTCTTTTCAGAGTTTTTAACCCTGTTACAGCAGTGTCTCTCATTAGCTTACTCACAGATGTATTTGGATTGATTCTTGCATGTTTGAGTAATCTTGTACTGTCCTGCAGCTGATGCTCCAGTGCTCAGAAAAACCCTGTCTTCACCTACCATCTATGCTTCCCACTTGTCTATTTTTTCTCATAAACCACTTGTAACCACTTTTCCAACAACAAACTATTGACATTTAAAATCTGTGTCTTATTAAAGTTACATTTTACAATGAAGAGACAGGGCTCATCTGAACAGGAAGTCATTGCACCTGTTTCAATTTAGGTCTTTTGAGATTCATAATGAACAAAATGTGAATTTTTAATCTACATATGCCACAATTTTTCCCTCAATTTGTGGAAAAATCACTGTGGGTCTCCTTTAAAGTGACACTGTGTAGCTTTCTTGAGATAAAGGGCCAAATGTCAAATAAAAGGAATTTGAAGCGTCACTTCATTTAATTTAATTCAATTCTTCATTGATATACATGACTTTTATACCATACTCTGAATTATTTTAGCTAAAGGAACAAGATTGCCATGGAAACAAGCACAAGGAAAGTTCAGGGTATATTAAAAAAAAAGACAACGAAGATTTGTACATTTCACTGTTAAAGGAACTTTATTCTATTAATCTCAAATTAACGCTGATGCCCTGCAGCAGTAATATCTCAAAGAAACAAAATCTTTATTTAGATTAAGCTTGCACCATTAAGAATTGCCTTATATGATATTTTTTGATCTTGTAGTATCTTGAGAGCCAAGTATTACCTTAAAACACGTACACTTTTGAGAATAATTGTGATAGTAGATGTTTTATCATTCATAAACACGTCTTTTTCTCTCCAAGTCCAAGTGAGTCTATTTTTATACACACACTACTTTCCTTGTTCAGAGCCTTTCTTGAAACATTCTTTCTGGGACTTTGCGCATTTCTGCAGATTAGAAATTGAAACGGCATGAACAAGATTGTGTTTGACCTTTTCAACAAAATGCCCCGGAGTAACTTCTCGCGCCTGTGTAATCCTAATCACCTCGCCTGGATTCTGACCTACATTTTTTTTTTTTTTTTTTAGCAATACTCTGAAGAATTGCAATAGTAGTAGCAGCTTACGTCTGAATGAAACGATCACCCAGTGCCAATTAGAGCTGGCATTGACTTTTAGATAAGATTGTGAATGTTATTTTTGAGCTATGGCAAAATTCAATATCGAAAAAAAGGCAAGGCAAGTTTATACCAGAGCCTTTCAGAGCCTATGCGCCTAAAATGAACCTGAATGGAATAGAGCCTTGTGCATAGTTTCCCCGTAACTTTCTTTACAAAGTGTGCAACTTTTTTAGTTGTAAATTAGTAAACTTTGTGCTTTCCACTAAAAAGTATATAATAAATACAGCACTTTGTGAAAAAATTAGACCTCTGAGTACTGTCTGAACTGAATAATAAAGAATTTTAGTTCGACTCAGGAGCCGAATGCTGCGCTATGATTGGCTGAGTTTGGGGCGGTCACTCCAGTTTCACTTTGTTGTTTGTAAAAAGAAGTTTATAAGCCATAATTGCAACCAAAAGGAATACTTGTCGATATTAACCATGTGTCAAAACGATTTATGAGAGGAATTTGTCAGATTTAAAACCTAAAAATCTTGTTTACAGTAGAAAAACGGATAGAAAACTCAACAATGACTTCTAACAAGGCTTTGACCTCTCCTAATGTGTTGCATAAGTTTGCACCAGTGACAATCTTTATAACTTGTGATTTATGCGATCTGTTAGAAGCAGCAAAAGCCTATAGCAGGGTTGTCCAAACTTTTTTCACACATTGGGACACATATAATAAGCGGCTGTGAAGTGAATCATTCTATATTTTAGATTTGACATAAATTGAATTAACTACCACACTTTTAGTAAGGCATTAAGCAATTTTTTTAGGTTTATATAACATCAAAATGTTTGTTATTTTGACTATGACAGAAGAGTTGCTTAAAGTTGACGTTAAAAAGTTTACTTTTGTCAAAAAAAAATTGGTCAGATGGATGCATTTGGTCACCTGACCGCACTTTGGACATACCTGGGCTATCAGAATGATCCCTAATGCTAACGAGTAACAAAACAAATTGGATCGCCCAAGAGTCATTTAAGCATATGCCTGGAGTCCTTCTTGTAATAACCTTCTGTATAAATCAGCACAAAATAATGCCACAGGTGCAATTTGTGTGAGTCTGTGGTTCTCCACTTTGTTGATAATTAATGAACACAACTTACACAAATATATTTATCATTGTCGTGGTAGTTCACCTCTTGTACTTTTCTGCAAATTTCGTAGCTAAACTCATCAAGGGACTTGTATGACCGGTGCTTTTCTCTTGTGCACACAAGGTAAAGTAAATATCAGGACACTTACTAACATTGTCACGCTTATTCAGTAACTCTGCATGGATGTGGGAGTTGCTCGTCGTTAGTTAAAATGAGCCTTTTAAAGAGTATTACAACTTTAACTGACAATGCACCTGCGTAGACTGAAAAGCCTGGGACTGCTGCACTACTGAAGGGTCTAGTGCAGCCATCTTTGTTTATTAAGAGTTATGGGTCTATAAGAAGAGATTGCTGCATCAAGTGACATTTTTCAGTTTGTTTACTGTCTTGCCAATAGAACAGTATTTATTTTGTACATATTGTAGCGACCCTGTTCCTTGATTGACCAATAACTTGTGTAGGAGGTAAAATTTCTCTATATTTGAACAGACATCAAAATAGAGAACTGGGAAATCACAACATTTGTTTGATCATTAACCTTAAAGTAGAAACTGACAATACCATCCAGCTGTCATTATCAAAATGTGTGACCAAAATGTCGAGATATTCATGTTTTTTCAATGTTTCCCAGCCCTAGTTCCAATCCTATTTTGTATTTTCTCCTGAGAATGCGAACGAAACTGCTTTTTAAACACATATTTGCAGATGTAACTCACTTTGACCCCTGAAAATGGGATCGCAGCGTCGCAAATTGCAGTCTTGTGATTGTTGTGGGTCTTCAATAACCTTCTGATCTTTTTTCAGCAGACAAACCTCGTGTTTAGTGGTGGGTTTTCGCGTTGTTGCCGTCACCAGAGCAGATGATTGCAGCCGGTGTTGACTAAATGCTTTTATTGATTTGGTTTGTGTCGGCAGAGCTGCTGTAATGTGGCTGCTGGTAAATGTATATGTAAGAAACGTCTGAGAATGATGGTTGGATTTGAGACAGAAGGAATGTACACTGAGAGGTTTTAGATGAAATAGAAAATGTCTTTATAATGTAATATCAAATGAACATTTTATCCGCAATCTTGATACTTTAAAAGCAGATGATAGCCAGGTAAAGGACTGAGTGTAACCAGGATCATAATGTGCTGACAACTGTGTCTTCTTTTATTTCATCATGTCCAGTGAAGTTGTAGATTCATTGGATGCATTGCTGTGAAAAAAGTTGAATTTAAAGATGCCCTCCAGAGATTTACTATACCATAAGGCTCGGGGGCTCTATCAGGCCGTCCAGTCAGTTAAATCTGGCCCTCGACCCACCTTTTAAACATTGGAAAATACTAGGATGGGACAACATCAAACTGTCACGATACTGTGCGCACACGTAAAGAACGGTCTTGCGATTTTGGAAATATTCATAAAGGGTTCAGTTGTGTATCTTTGAGCAACTGTAGTAAAAAGTCTCTTCCACATGTAGACCTGCAGAGCACAAAATCGGACATAAAACAGTCTAAACTCTGCTGCAGTTTTTATTTCGTATTGATAGGGCAAATATTGACGAAAATAATTGGTCATAAGCATTGTAAAAATTATCCCGAAAAAAACAAACAAATAGTCAAATATACGCAGGTCGCGGACATCGCGAGAACGGCGCAGTGTCTATAACCTGGTAAAAAGTAGGACAGGCGTGCTCCTTCTTCTCTGTGTGCGTCTATCTGCAGCAGAGGGGGAAGAGAAAGGGGGCGGAGCCTGAGACAGAGTTCAGTCAAAGTCATTTACTTTGTTAAAATTCTAAATTGAAACAATTAATGCAAATTATTTAAAAATCTCGTCTCGATCTTGTAGACCCAATCCTGCGGCCCGGCTCATCTTCCCTAGAAAATACTATACATTTGCTTTGTTTTTTTATGGTTTTAATTTTACGCTACTAGTGCTACTGTAAACCTGGTTTGTTTCTGGCTTAGTCCTAATTCTGCTTTAGACCTGGTTTGGCTCTGGGTTAGTCTTTATTCACACTCAGTTGTGTCCAGTCTTGTCCACATATAATTTTGGTTCAGAAGACTTATATTTTATTTTTCCACAACATTTGAACACAGCAGATCTATTTTTACGGTGTTAAGACAAATAGTGATGTTTTGTTTGATTCCAAATTATTCTAAAAGTTTTGACCGATCTAACATCTCTGACCCAGATGCTTAGGCTTTCAGAAAAATGTGGCACTATGATAGATGACGCGCATCTCTGATTGGCCAATTCATCTGTCAATCGCACTCACTGAGAATTGTGAGATAAACTTGGTGGCCAGACGATATAATTCTAACACATCCTTTGGATTTTTCAGGCTTGTTTTTTTCTTTATTGTTCAAGATAAGTAGGCCAGATGTGCTTTACCCCCGAAAAATTTCAGCACTTATTAGTGAAAATAAATGCATCATAGCTGATATATTTTTAGCAATTCTCCGCTCATCCTTGTAATTGTCTTTGCCTTTCATAAATGACTCTCACACTTACAAAACTTTCAGAGATTGACTCAGCCTTGTGCAGAACTAATGTGTCCTTCTCTATTTGCAGCAGAATCACATATTATAATCTCGCCAACATGTTGTTTTTGTGTGTAATCAAACTCCATGAATGAATTGGCCCTGACCTGCCTGATACCGACCACCGCTCAATTTGATTTACTAATATTTGTTGGTAATTTTCAGACCCAGCAGGCACAAACTGGAATCAAATTAATCTTTGCTCTTCATTAACAAAGTAAATGCCCTGCTTTTAATGGAATTAGTCTTTTCTCATCCCTCCAGGCGCTAATTGGGAAAACAGATCATCACGGCCCATTATAGATTGCTGTGAAGCCGACAAATTAAATATATATTTTTGGGTGACACAGTTGACACCGGCAGCTAACTTTCTGTCGTTTTGAGCACTCACTTGCGGCTGTCTTGATGTTATATATTTAGGTTTATAGATGAAAAGATGAAACGACACTTTAGCAGTCCCGCCCACACAGAACACAGTATTATAGCGCTTATAGACCTGACACGGTTGGATCGTATAGTCCCGTCTCGTCTGTGATCTCATTCTTTTCATCTGAGGAAGCACTAACCTAGAAGAATTCTTTATTAAATTTTTCTTTAAAATAGTTCTGCGTTGAAGAGAACAGTGTTTCTCAAAGTATGGCTGTCTATTTGAATTGTTATATAGGGACAAACCTATGAGGGCTGCAGTCGACTAAAAACATGTCCTGTGTGTTGTTTTGATCCATCATTTATCTGACCCAAACAGTGCACCCAAAAGACAAAACAAAACAAACAAACAAAATAATAATTTATGTAATTTTGTGGCAGATTTGCTTTCATATTTTCAGCTAACTCACCTGTTTTGTTGCTGTTATATAAAAATTCATATAATCTAAATTCAAAAATTTGTCAACTAATACAACTTTTGGTCGACTAAGATGAAGAATCAACTGATTAATTAAGGACCTACATGCTTTTTTGCTCTTTTGGACAAAAAAGAGAGCTGCCTTATCCATGGTTTAACCTTGATTATGACCTGTTTTAGTCTAAATTTAAAGTATTTTTTATTAGTATGAGCTTAGATCTGGTGGAGAGCCAAATAATTATCTTTCTACTTGGTGTGAAAAGTTTGAGAACCGTAAAGAACTCTACTCTAATGGAACGTTGGCTCGGTGGCTAGCGCACATTAAAATGTCTTTAAAGCGTACATAGTCCTTAAAAGAAAGTGTCCTCTTCAAATATACCATTTAGCTAATTTACCCTTGTTTAAAACGTCCTGTATAGGATCAAAATTATAACTAACCAGCATTCATGTTAGACAAATAGTTAGCAAATGTGGCATTTTAATTCCTGTATCTGTTTTCAAATCATATATTTGGACATTTGGATATGTTGAACGAATAAACTGACCCTTTGATCAGACAAAGTAAAAGTATCTTTAATGTGACACAAACTGATCTTGAAAAGACAACAAAAGCATTTATAAAGAAACTTTATTCAAAACAGAGTATTTATGTAAAATAATATATTAGTAGCTGGGCAATTAATCGAAAAATGTAAATATCGAATCGAATCATTAATAATTTGGTTGTGTTTTGAATCGAAAGCTCAAAAACCAATCCCTTGTTAGTACAAATGTGCAGTTTGGAGCAAAATTCAAACTTTGAGGCAGAATATTGATATATAATTTCAAATATATCTAATAAATGAGACATAAAAAACATTTTTTTTATGTTAATAAAAATGCCATTTTTATTTTATTTTTGAAAAAGTTAAACAAAACCAAACACTCATTTCTACATCAAACCAGGTTTATTCTTGCCTGCATTAGCAGATCAAGGATGAGCTAGCTTTTGTTTAAACCCCCCATGGTAATTCTCTCTGTTGCCAGTATGGAGTTCTAAAATCGTCTTTCAGACACATAATATTAATGTTTGTGCTCAGTAGAGATGACACACATGTACAAAAGCAAAACATACACTAATGAATTCTGTGCTTTATTAGTATTTTAACATTTTAGAAAACCTTTTCTACCAGTGCCTGAATAAAAAACAATCATGGAATTTTATTTTGAGCTATTCTGAGCCACCAAAACCATTGCCCTCTGTTGTGTCACAAACTTTCCTCTTCTTCTTCTCCTAAATAGTGAGTGTTTTGTGTTGACTGTTGGACTGTTGGAGGTTTGGACGTGAGCTCTCCGGTCTCTCTTTAGCTCTGTCCTGGTCCTGACAGACGACGGAGAGCAGACGGATAATGATGAGGATCCTGACTCCACACACGGCCACCTGTCCCGCACTGCACCAGCCTTGCTCTGAGCTGCTGCAGGAAGTGGCTAAAGCGAACTGTGGCTGTTGTCACGGCGATGTGATGGGAAAAAGAAATGAGTTTGGAGTAAAAGTTTTAGTTCTGTGTTTAGGTCTTGTGGGAGATTTCATGGTCGTGTTGGATATTGGTCATATTGAGAGAGGGGCAGAGATGGCAGTGGGACTCAAGGTTTTGTCTGGTCAGTGGTCAGAGGTCAAATTATGAAAGGAACTATTAGTGCAATTTTATACAAGCCTGAATATGACTGGAATATAATAAACAAAACACCAGTGTTGGTTATTTGTCTCAAATGAATGTTTGTTAGTGATAATATTGATTATCTAATATTATTGTCTGAGCCGCAGTTTAAAGCAGGGGTATTCAACATGTGTCTGGTTCAAGCGAGGTCAAAGACATTACATTTTTATAGAGAGAATCAAGAAAACGTACTAAAGTGTCACTTTGCTGGTGTGAAACGTTTGAGAACAAGTCGTCCAGTGAAAAGAAGATATTGTTGCAATTGTCATTTTTGCAAAACTTAGTAGTTGGTACAATGTCTCTAAATAAAACTGCAAAGTAAGCTGGAATGTTCCACATGTAAGAGTTACAACGACAAAAAAAAAAAGAGAATATCACATTGTTTAACCTTTTAGGCGCCGGAGTTTTTCAGTTGAAATGCCTTTCTGGAAATATAAAGTCTTGTTGTATTTGGTATTTTCAAGCTTCTGGGAGCTTCTGAGAGAGTCTGTTGTCTGGAGACAGAGACTGAAATGGCTTGTTGCAGAATTGCTACTTTGACTACTTTTAAACAGATAGATTGCAATAACATTGTTGCTGTTGCCAGTTTTAGAGAAAAGCTATTTCCAAGTTGTTTGGTTTTAGTTTGATTTTTTTTTTCAAGAGCAAACATTATTATACAGTTCCTAAACCGAGAAAAGTTTGTACAACTGCTTCTGTATTTGTGTAAACTTTTCCTGTGCCGTGTTGGAGTTTAGTCCAAACAAAGAGGTCGTCTTACAAAGTGAGTCTGACTGTCTAAGCTCAACCACAAATTAAAGTTGAAAAAACTTTAAGAAGTGCACTTTTCCAACTGTCAGACGTGTTCACAGCCGAGCCTCGCTCTAATTCATCAAACTCATGCTGGACATGTTTACAGAGTTATAAATAGAACATTCTAGTCAATGCGGCTGGACCCAGGCTTGTTTTTGTCTTGCTCTGATCCTGTTTGATGTGTTTCTGGCATTGATTGTTATATCCCTTATCACACACATTTAAAATCACTTTTTTAAATGTCGAAACTCATTTGTTTGAAAGTGGGTCATATAGTCTTATCTAACTGTAATTATTGTGCAAATAACTTAATGTGAATGTATTTTTAAACATGACCAGCCAGTAAATAGTCTCATTACGTCTGAGCAGCAACAAGTTCATCGGTTATTGGGCAACAGGGCCTTTCTATGTGGAGTTTGCATGTTCTCCCCATGCTGTGTAGGTTTCCTCCGGGTGCTCCGGTTTCCTCCTACGACTAAAAACATATAGGTGTCCTATAGTTTTAGAAAAAACAATAAGTTTTTATTCAGTCAGTTACAATTTAATGGTCTTAGTTAATTTCAGGCTTTGTCTGGATTGAAATTTGTAAAAATCTTGTAGTATTCTAAACAACTACCGTAATTAATTAAATAATTAATCAAAAAATAATTACCCAACTAATCGATTGACAAAGTAATCGTTAGTTGCAGCTCTAATTAAAGGTCATGGCCGATACTTGATACAGAAAAATTTGCATCAGTGTTTGATCCCAGTGTCTGATTGATGCATCACTATGGCTGAACATCTCAGATACGTGATCTTCTGCAGTTTTTTAAGTTCATAAATCAGTGGCACTTGGGGCCAAACTCTGCTTTTTAAGGGATTTAATTTGGCCCCCGAAAAGGTCCTGAAAATTGGTTCAAAATGTATGACAACATTCTACGTTGAAAAGATTATCAAAGTACTGTACACCAAATCAGTTAAAATCTGCTAAAACATGCTCATGAAATACAATTTGATCACTGTCCTACAGCAAATAAACAATTTATAAGCAAAATAAAATTAGGTTTGGCCCTCGACATGTTGCAAAATGATTCGTATTGTTTAATTTTGTCCAGCTGAGTAAAAAGTTTGTGCACTTCCATATTTAGATATTTGTCCATGTTGTTCATTCCTAATTCTTGTTTACCTTGTTTAATTTATAGATTAAGTAAAAAAAAAAAATCTCTAAAATCTTCATATTGAATCTTCTTTTAACTCTGATGCTTATGCTGTGACCTGAATCATCTCAAATATTGATTAACCTAATCATCTTGACATTTCCTCTGCTCTTATCTGATGTGTCCCAGTCTAACCCTTTACATTAGCTTTCAGTCCGTGAGCACTTCTTAGTTAAAACGCTTCACCCTGATTGGCAGTCTGCTTAAGTAAGAGGAAGGAAGTCTCTGGGCTCTTGTTGTATTTTAACTACAGATGTTGCTGGCAGAAGCTCGTGTGTGCGTGGGGAGATCGCATCAGCAGTGAAAAAAAACTCAGACTAAAACCGTGTCTTTGAGGAAAACTTTAAGGAACCCGGGGCAAGCACCTGCTTCTGAAGGCAAGTCCCGAAACGCAGAGCTGTGATTTAAGAGCAGCTGCACATATGCTGCTTATTAGCTCCTGTAAGTCGAAACAACACCTCGGAAAATGACGTTTGTAACACGTCCTAATGTGTCGGCTGTTAAAACTTGTGCAAAAAATGTGTTGCGGTTCATCAGTTTTCTCGATGAGGCTTTGTGTCACTTTTATGGTGTGAAGTCTGTCACCTGCTTTTGTCCGTGGTGTGTTTTTATCTACAACTACATCAGAGACTCTGGTGATACACAGGGCTATGTTTGAATATATTTGTTTTGTACAGTTTTGTAAAAGTCAATTATTGCTTCTACTGATAAAAAAAATCCCTGTGTATTAAATATAATTACTTACCTAAAGTTTATAACATGTTCTGTTACCGATTCCGATACTTAGTATACCAGTTTATAGACTGAAATTGATTTATCAAAACATATTGAGATAAGACATTTTGTCATATAGAGTTATGTAACTGTTATTTATAGTGCAAGCCACAATTTAACTACTTAATCTGAATAAAATGTCCAGTAATCTGAGATGTTATGGATCAACAATAAATTAGTCTCATTATGTCCAAATGAAGTAGATCCCAGTATCGGATTGGTGCATCCCTAATTCTAACAATGCTACAAGCCTAAAATATCTTTATTTCACCACCACTTTATTATCTAGCATGTTTTTTGACTTCAGGGGCAAAAAATAGACTATGTGGGCCACCATTGTCTCCTCTGTTTAAAACACTGAACATTCTACATGGTGGGGCGATAAAATCACGACATTGAAAATTTAGATGAGCTCACTTTTAATGTTGTCTGTAAAAAAAATCCCCCCATGTGCAAAGTTTTGAATCAATCTTACAGCAAATACTTACACTCTTAAATGCATATTCTCGATCATTTGACAGATATTCAACCACTATTTTGTTTTCATACGAGGCTCATTTCACTTGAGCGCTTATTTCGGCTCAGATCTTGCGCGCTAATAAATCTTTAAAGCCACAGAATGTAAAAGTTTAGGTCAATTTAAGTTTACATTTTTGTGTACATTTTCTCTTTGTTCTTCCATACAATGTCTTGATACAATCTACTTTATTTCTCCTAACATCGCAACACAAAATAGATTATGTCTTGTTAATGCAAAATACAGAGAATAACACCATAATCATTGCAAAATTTCAAATCACAAAGTCTATTTATGTCATTTTATTTTAAATTAATATGCCTATGACACAGTGATCTTGTTGTTTAAAAGTTAATGGTTCATTTTTTTTCATCATTTATGAATATCTAAAATGTAATCTGTTTCTAAAAGTGGTTAATTGGTAAAAACACTTTTGTGAATTACAAGTAGTTATCTAAGGCCATGGAAAAATTGTGGACGGCTATGGAAAAGTCATGGGTTAAACATGGAATTAAAATCTGTTGAACCTTGTGAAAAAAGCTGGATTGCATCTCTAGTAGACATGTAAAAAGAAGAAATGAATAGTATTAATATGCATTTAAATCTGCGTACTATTTCAGACGAGCTGGTGATGTTATTATGACACTCCTAACCATACAAACTCACAATATGTCTGTTGCCTATTGTTATATCCTTTACTCTCTCGCCAGACTCCAACATTGATTTATCAGTCTGCTAATTAAATCTCCAGTGCATAAATCCCACCATGTTGCCTTGCTATGCCTTTCCCTTCCCTTCGCTGTCACTTTAGCTTTTTTGGGATTAGCGTGGGGGCAGCAGGCAGCTCTCCTCCTTCTGTACGTTTGTCTCCCAGTCTTCTTCCTTTTGCCTACACACAGAATATGACATCCATCTCCGAGCGGATTAGGTTTTCCCCGGAGCGCTGACTGCCACACCACAAGTTTTCTACCGCCGCGCTGGACAAATGGAAGAGTGGCCCATGAAATGTGTGCGGACAGCGCATTGGGGCCGCTGTGATCTTGATCTAAGCCCCTGGACGGACCATGACAGCTTATGAAATATTCACAGCAGACGTCGCTACGGTTACCTGCCAGGAACAAGTTATCGTGAATGGCCATCCTTTGTCATTATAACCACAGCTCCCGCGCTCACAACGGCTCTGGTATTGTTTAAGAGATTGGATTTATAACAGCAATTTATTAAGCTTTTCATTGCGCGGGCTGCTGGTGCCAGAAGTACTTTGTCGCTGCTTGGGTTTTGTGGAGAGACCTTTTAGTTTCACGAGAAGTGTATCACAACTGACTAATGTGGTATTTTACAAGAACAGAAAGCATTACAAAAGTATAAAATGGGCAGAATTCTATACTTTTTGGATTTGTAACACTCCACTGCGAAGCAAATTTGGTCTACTGTTGTCGGTCATTTGCTATTTTTTATGATTGTTGGAGATGTGCTTCTTCGTTTGACTAATGGCCGTGTCATTGTTTGATTCTCTAACGTTCTGATGATTAAATTAACACACTTGTAAAGTCCTCTGAGGTAATTGGTGCACTTTTGGGCCCAACGAAAATAAGTTAATTGAAGCAGAACTAAGCAACTTCAGCAGTGGTGCTCCCCTACAGCAACACTAACCTACTGAATCAAAACTTAATGTAATTTCTATTTTTACCTCATTTTTGAGTAACTTTAGGATTGAAATAATGCAGCAAAACACATCCTAACTCATTTTAGGAAGTGGGGTAGGGAAGACAGTAGTTGCCGTATTTTCTGAGAGAGACAACTGAGAGAGCCAACACATACCTGTACTTCAAATGCCTCAAAATACACATTTAACCATCATCACAGAGACTTACAAAGACATTTAACAAGATAAAAATGTTACTTAGATCGAATTTAAAAAGATCTCTGGTCATGTGGCACAAAAACATTCTCTAGATAAATAATATTTAATACAGACAGGCCAGATGAATAGTACCAGTTTTTGGTTAAAACTTGAATGAAAGTGAATGGTCATAATCAGTAATAGAAATCATCAGACTGAATATTTGTCAAATAATCCTTTAGTTATGGCAAAGCACAAACTGGATCTTACACACCATCTGACCTCCCAAATTTCATGAGGACCAACATTTTTCGGTGAACAGTGATGTCTGAGCATTAATGACAAGCCACTATTTGTATTTGGAGTCGCTCACTGTATTTTTGTAGAATAATTAATTACAACAAACAAAAACTAATCCAGACCATACATTTGGTAATGTTAGAATATGGACCACTGGCCAGATTGAATGTGTTGCAGGGCCTGATCTGGCCCTTGGTCCTTTTGTTGAATAGCCCTACAATAGAAGTTATTCACATGAAATCACAACATTAGACACATTAGCAGTGAGAGGCAAAAATGCATGAGTCCGTTCTTCTGTTGGAACTCAAAACACCAACTTAAATGTCGAAAAGCATCTACAATCTGATAATAAATACAAACAACTACAACTTATTCTTAATATATATCAAGTCAACAATAGCAGAAAACCAGATAAACGACAGAAACACTCATTATTTTTCTGTCCTTTAACATGTTTCTTTGGGGATTATTTGCTTTTGTGACAGTTAATATAATTTGATCTGCATTGCCCCCCCACTAAGTCAGCTGAGAAGTCTTTTTCAAATAAAATGTCAAAATATAATGTGATAAGGTAAAATAAATGTGAATAAACGCAGTTGTTTATTTATAGTTGATTACCTGCTTGGCTGGATTCATGTCTGGTGTCTTTAGATATTGGCTATAAAACACCTGTAGTTCTTGTCCTACATATTTCTGTCAATGTTTCAACCAAAGTCTTGTTCGTACTTGTTACAATATTCAACCAGCCTAAGCGCCCTCCAGTCTGTTTAGTTATTTATGTGGAGTTGTTGTCCACTGATGTAGTGGCTTTCTCCAGGCGACTGTCCCGTGGGAGACGTGTCAGGTGTAAAGCAGGGCCCGTCTAAAGCTTAGATTTTCGTGACTCTTCACCACAGACGTGCTCCGGGGCGCAGGCCCAAATGTAGACTGAAGCTCTCTGCTCCCAGCGACAAGAGAGGCACTGCCACCAGCAACACATTCAGCTGCACAGAGGAGACTGCCGTCAGCCGCTTCGATTTGCACTTATTGAATATAATGGATAATATCATGTACACATGGTGGTTCACATTTTGTAAGTCCATTTATTCTTTCATTGTACGGCTGTAGTCGACTGAAAATGAGCCCTGCCGATGGATTAGTCAACTAAAAGGGGGCGTGGCCGAAGCTGTC
Source organism: Mugilogobius chulae (assembly GCA_038363315.1). Lineage (NCBI taxonomy): Eukaryota > Metazoa > Chordata > Actinopteri > Gobiiformes > Gobiidae > Mugilogobius > Mugilogobius chulae. Next base: position 31,611,679 of record CM076403.1, read on the forward strand.
AAAACTATATTTTTATTATTTGACTTGAATTAGACCAAAGCTGCACTCAAAAACTGAATAAATTAAGAAATAAATAACTATAAAAACAACTATATCTGCTGAAACGTTTGTGAAACCATTTCATTTTTTATTTAGAATTACAAAAAATGTATACTGACAACGAAAAGTAGTACAATTTTCTGACAATGCAGGACCAAATAATTGGTCTAATCTGCCTTTTTTGGTATAAACACACGTTCCTATTTATATTTTACCCTATAACTATTCTGTAAACACGATGAAACAGCTCTGGCCTCACATGAAGAAGGTCCTGGGTTTGATTCTCAGTTGACCCGGGTTCTTTATGTGGAGTTTGCGCGTTCTTTCTATGTCTGCGTAGGTTTTCTCCAGTTACTGCGGTTTCCCCTACCTCTAAAATCATGTCCATTATTGCCTCCCCAGGACTCCCTGCAAAAGAAATTCTGAATCTACGTGGAACTTTCCTGGTTAAATAAAGGTCAATGAACATTATTGAATGAGATTTAGCATCTTTATTATCGAGCATATAGTTAGCGTCAGATAAGTGGTCAGATCTTTTTAACTTCAGAGCATTTGCTACACCATAAATTGAGAATTGTCAGAACACATGGCCTTGGTGTATGGAACACTCAGGGGTCAGTCTTTGGACCCGTGCTGTTCAACCTCCTCTTGAAAACTAACAAACAGAACTATGTATTGAAATACTTTTTGCAGTTACGTTTGCAGCATCTGAGCTTCATAGTTCTTCGCCACAATATAATTTCAGAATATTTCACAACTTTTAGAAGCCAGAGCTTGCTGTGTGTCTATATGCTAACAGAAGCTAGCACTGCGGTAAAAGCAAAAACAAGAGCACTTTCTGGGTTTTGGGGGGAGATACAATATAGAGTACAGCTGAAGCAAAACTTTCATGTTGTGTTTTTTTGTTTCTATTGATTACAGGGCTTACATTCTTTTAGTTGTTTAGTCGATTAACCTTATTGGTCAACTAATATTTTTAATTGAGATTTTAAGGAATTATTATGAAAGCAACACAAATATGTGAATTAGCAAAAGACATCAAACCTAATTAATGGTCTAATCTGTTTTAGATATAAAAATAATGTTTCTTCTTCTTTTTTCACGACTTCTTTTGCATATTAGAGCAGTTAGATCAAGTATACCTTTTAGTTTCAGAGTTTTTGCCGTCCCCCTCTTATTTAGTGGATTAATGTCTTTAGCTCTACCTATAAGAAAGCAACATTGCAAAACAAAATAAGTAAGAAGTAGTGTGCTAAATCAAAAACTGAAAAAAGATTATTCGTAATATGGTTAAGAGCTCTCTCTGTTTTAAAAAACCTTGACGTAGAACATTCAAATGTTGTCTTTTGCACCACTATTTACATGTATCTGCTTTGTTGGCAAATCCCTCACGCCTTTAACGCTTAAAATTCAATTATTCAGCTTTAAGCATGTAATTCCCAGATGCCTTTGAGACCAACACAAGAGATAACCTACTGTATCATAAAGGTTACTTACGCACACACACACAGGCCCTTTCATTCAAGCTAATGCCCTGTTTTTTTTAATCAGCCAATTTGCCTGTCAGACAGTTAAACGTGGGGCAATCTGAGCGTATTGGTGAGATTGCCACCTAACAAGCCTGTCGCCTGTCATGCGCCCCGAGGCCAGGCGCTTCACACTCGCCTTGATGGAGGATAATAGCGCTGAGAGCTAGCCCAATTTGTTAGCGTGATGAATTGCCTCTGCTCTGCGTTTAGAGCCATATCTGTTTATGTGCCGGGCGTTTGGACTGGCTGTAGTGTTTGTTTATTTTACATTTAATTACACTGGCAAAGGGCTGCTATAGTCCACCGCTCACCTCACATTCACTGCACTGTTTACAACCTGTTTGGAAGGGATTTCTATGTCAGAGTCTTTGGCTGTGAGAAATAGCTAGATTTTTTTAGCTTTTTTTCCCGTTTTGATTTGGCTTTGCAGTAGGGGAGGGTGATATGACAAAAAATGTATCACAATTTTCTTGTCAATTGTATCTCGATTCACATACAAATATATTTTGGGCTTATATAAAAATCATCTGCTTGAAGGACTGGTTGAGAGAGCAATACTTCTGTTCTTTGGTGAAAGTCTGTGTCATGCAGCTTCTTACACAAAAGCAACGGACGCATTTTGACAAAATCGTTATGGCATATTGAACACTAGGCCTAGTAGGGCTGGTATTGCCAAGAGCCTTTCTCAAAGATACAAATCTCGATACAGGGGTCACAATACAAGTTTAGAAGTATAGAAAAGTATTGGATACTAAGTTTTGAGCTCCATTGCATCTTGAGTATTATCAAGCACAGTTATGGTCAGATAAGTCATCAAATCAAAAGTTTTTTTTTAACTTCAGAGCATTTTCCCACACCATAAATTGAGAATTATATGTCAGAACACACGGCCTTGGTGTGTGGTGCGCTCAGGGGTCAGTCTTTGGACCCCTGCTGTTCAACCTCTCCTTTAAAACTAACAAACAGAACTATTTAATGAATTACTTTTTGCAGTCGCGTTTGCAGCGTCAGTGCATTCTGAGATTCATAGTTCTTCACCACAATATCCTTTCCGAATATTTCACAACTTTTAGAAGTCATTGCTAGCTGTGTCTTCGTCTGTATGCAGATTATGTAGAGTAATACAATGAAGAAGAATTGTATTTTCACACTTTGAATAAGGCATTTTTCTGCTCAATAGTTTCAGCCTTCAAGCAGCAGTCCAGGTTCATAATTATTATTTATTTATGATGAGTTTAAGTGTCCTGATACACCTCCCTGTCTCGGTATGTGGATTGCCATCAAGTCTGTCTTGATATATCCCGATATCGAAGCCCTATCTGCTTCTTCAAAAAGTTTTCATTTAAGTGTGATTAGAACATTCAGCATTCACTCGAAGTTTGAACAATTTGAGAACTAGATGGGAGAATTGTCTCTAATTGAACAAACAGCAGGATTACATTGAGAAAGGATGAATCACGATGATGATTTCACAAAAAGCAGTTTGTCAAGGCACAAGCTCTCAGTTTGATTTTTATCTTGATATTGCCCAATCTTATTTTGCAGTAGCTGAGGGTTAGTCTTTCTGTTTTGACGTGCCAATCTTATTCTTTTGTCAAAACAAGGACAGCTCCTACACTCAAGATTGGATTTACAACAAACTTATTTAGGTTTTCATTGCACTGGCTGTAGCTGCCAGAGGCGCTGTTCATGGTTTTCATCTTTTTCATTGGCAACATTTAGAGGAAATTTCACATCTCGAATAAGATTAGTTGTAAATTTGCTACAGTAACCATCTTAATGTTTCATCATTCTGAAAGCCATAGTTAATTTGTTTTTATGCAAGTTTTTATGGTAATGACAGAAATAGAATTAGTTTGCTGCTTCCTATTTAAGGCTGTGCATTCATTTGTATAAATGCCAAATTAAGGCACAATTAACTTAAGTATTTTTATCACCAAAAGCTACTACATGTTCTGACTTATTCTACAAATAAACTGCATTGTTTCCTTGTCAAAAACCCAGCGTAAGTTCTGTTTGTGAGATCTATTTTTTCCTGTCCAAGCCTCAGAAAACACTGTTGAGAAAATTTGTGATGTCATAGGTAGATTTGCGAGATCTTCTGCACTGTTTCCATAAATCTTTCAGACTATTTTTGAACATTTCTGCATGGTAGTCTAACTCTCATATGTGCTTTATTACACTTTTTTTTAACTCTAATACACAATATGCCATATTAGATTTAAAAGATAAATTATCTGTCTCTCATCTTTCCCTCTCTCCCTTCCCCTTTTCTCTTTCTCTCCTCTTCTTGCTTTCTTCCTTCTCTCTTTCTCTCTTCCCATCTCTCTCACTCACTCGCTGTTTCTTTGTCTGCCCACCTTCTCTCTCTCTCACTCTTTTCTTTGTCCCCTCTCCCTCTCTCTTTCTTTTTCTCTTTCTCTCTCTAAACAAATACATCATATTTGTCCTTTAAGCCCTTTGACTTGTGTAACTTGATTATTTCTTTTGATATAAATTGAACTTTTTAATCTTTGAGGTAACTCAGTTTTCCAGACTCTTTTGTTTTGTTGTCAGGATCATTTTTATCCACATTAAGCTTGGCCCTGTTCATCTTTTGTCCTTTCTCTTGTCTGTTGTTGCGGTCTCTAGTCACCACGGACCAGTTGGAGCAATAAAAGTAATATAGCTGTATAGCCCTTGAAACTTAGGTCACGTCACCTCCACCTCCTCCTCCACCTTCTCCACCACACGAGCGCTGGTTTTGGCAGAAGCTCGCTAATGAGATTTTAACAGCATCGTCCTCTGACGGCGCTCAAGTGCAGCGCTCCAACCTCAGCCTCTTTATTGAACGCTAAACGCTGACCTTGTGCTCCTATAACTTCTGCAGTGAAGTGGTGAAGTCGACACTGAAGAGCAATTTCCTTCCATTTTCAGACTGTGACAAAAGAGAAGGACTAGGGCTGCACCATTAACCACAATCAAACTTAAATAGTAATACTAATCATGATGGGATACTTGTCTGAAATGTGCAGCACTAGGAGATCGATGTATACATTTTTGTAACTCATCCCAAGCTCTCTTAAACCTTTTGGGACATCAGTGGTTTTCAGATGATCACAATAGCAAAACGTGTAGCAGGGTGACCACCCTCCTTTACATCAGAGGTGGGCAGCCTTTTTCAGCTTGAGATTTACTTTTTTAAGTCGCCTAGGCTCAGAGATCTCCCTGTAAATTTGTATTATAGGCGTGATTGCTGATTACAAAAACATTATTTTTTATGTAGCCTATAGGCCCCTGTTCATACCTGATCCAAACAGCTGCTCTTGTGCTGTTTTGTTGTTTCATTCAAAGATGTTTCTCCAGCTAAGCAGATGGAGACCGCCTCTTTCTGCATTGAGCACTGCGCAGTAGTAATCCCTCTATAGAAACACAGTGGTTAGGGGATGTTTAGATAAATTCTGATAATTCAAAACTGATTTAACATTTGACAGTTATGGTTTGTTTAAACTTCACATTTGCTGATGTAACAGCACTAGACTTATAGTGGCTCTTCATTATCTTTTTGCACCAAAGTGCAGCCTTTTTTAGTCAAAGCTCTCTCATTTCTACAGCTACTTTGTGTTAGGCTTTTATTGTGACCTGTATTTTAGTGAAGGAGAGGAAACACATTCATTAGTTTTGGTTTGGCTCAGTATGAATTAACATTACAACAAGGATTACTTGGTGAAGGATAAACAGAGTTAGCAGGTAGGACTTTGGCACTCTTCATCTGCCTCCTCCTGCTCTCTCTCCTCCTTGTACTCTCCCTCTCATCCTCTTCTTTCTCATGTAGCCTATGCATCTCGTGTGTTGTTACTGGTTCATGTGTATGGCGCGAGTTGTTTTGTGTGTAAATAAAAGTTAGCCTGGGTAGGAAAATCAATAATTTTTTTTTTAAAATGTTAATAAATAAATGTTTCATTGAAATATGTAATAGGTTGGCATCAGATATTTATCAAAGGCTGTTATGTGCTCATAATATAAATTTACTGAAAGAGCTCAGATTCTTGCTGAGCTCAAAAGTAGATCTAGAGCCGAATAAAGTTGCTGATCCACGACACAGTATGTTTTGTTCAAATGTACAACCGATATACTGTCTCTTCAGCACTTACTTATGTGTGACTTATCGATTTAGACATATTCTCGACATCCTGTGGGTTGAATAAATTGTGCTCAAATGTGTTTTTTTTCCCCCGTGCATGCAGTGCTCTCCTCCATGGAAACGTACGGGCGGTTGGCGTGGTGACAGATCGGAGCTGCGTGGTTGATGCCGCTGTTGTCTGGCTGTTGGCTCTGCGTTGTCAGTGAGAGACGCTTTGATGTGTGCATTGTTTCATGACCGGCTCGAGCTCCACAGCCCACAGAAAGAGGCAGAAAAACATGTTCATTTAGCTCCTCTTTAGTGTGTCATCCTGGGAGATATGTAAGCAAGTAAGTAAGGGTGATGTGTCCTACGCCGCTATTATGGGCCTTTTATTCAAATGTGTGTGGTACAATGGGACGGGAACAGCTGATGCAACAGATACAGTCAACAGATTCTGGCGAGGGCAAAAGGCAAACTGTGATTTGAGAATGAGAGAATGAGAGACCAGTGAGTCAGATATGATGGCTGTGGAGGAAACATTATGCAGGCGAAGCTTATGTTTAAGATGGATTATTACGAGGAGAGATTGCCAATATATTCCTGTTTTGTCATGGATAAAATGGCCCCACTATGAGATACATTGAGAGGATAGATCTAAAACTGAATTTAAAGAGGCACTGTGTAACTTTTCTGGGTTCACCACTTGCATACTATCTGCAGTATTACTTTTTATTTTGTGTTATAGGAGTTAACTTCGGGTTGGATGTATATTGATATCAGCTATGTGCACGACGTTATTGCTGTCAGAGTATGTTAATATGGGCAAAATGAACGATGCTTCGGCACATGCTTTGAGCTTTTCCGGGTGAGAGGGGAGTGTCGTCATCAGAGCGTAATGAAAGAAAAGTGGTTCATTTCGTTTAAGTTGTGTTGAAGCAAAAGAATCGCCTCATGATCCACTGCAGAGCCTGGATCAGGGACACTTAAGAGACCTGGATTGGTTCATGTTGGACTTGATTTTACAATTTATTACATACTTTCATTGAAAAATTAAGTTTAGAACATGTTTATCAACTTTTTTTTTTTAAATGCTGGCGTTTATGCTAGGTATTTCAGAGAGAGGCACAAGTGTCTATAGCTCAACACACTGAGCGTCTGCTTGGAGTGTGAAGAGTTGCGAGATCAAAACATCAATTTTATGTTGTTGATTTGTGTCTGAATGTTGCTTTAGAAATAAAACATGAATAGATTAAATGCAAGCTACGTATTACAGTATTGTTGGTCATTTTCAATAAAATGGGTTATTTGCTCATGACATAATTTATTTTACATGCCATACATTTTTTTGATCACAAGATGGCACAAAGGAGCAAACTGAACACCTCTATGAAGCATCGACTCATGTTTTGTTGCGTGGCAAATGGTTCTAGTAGACACTGAAGCTTTATTTGTCCATCACTATAGGCGTCAATATTTTAAGAAGATGTAATCTAATCTCTTTTTGTGCACAATGTGGCAGTCCTGATTTGTCCTCAAAGCATCAAATTTGCTATTTTTTTGAAGAGACCAAAGAAGAAAATGGAAGCTTAAAGGTGCTATACCAAATTTTGCTTCCTTAGAACTATAAACATGTCAACACAAATATTTAAATTTAAAGGGACTGTACCTGATTTTGGCATTCTTAAAATTGTAAACAAACAGAAATAATTAATTTTAAACTTCTTACTTCAGTCTACATGATATTAACTTGAAGTGAAGTTTAATGAACAAACTGGACATTATTAGGCATAGCCAGTACAGTGTTCATACATTTTCACAACAAAAGACAATATTTAGATCATAATGACACAGACTTAAGCGAAGAGTAAACTGGTAATCTTGTAATAAAAATATTGGTTATTGGCCACAGCAGGAGGCAAAACTGACAACAGTAGCAAAACTAACTATTTTAGATTTTAGAAGTTGCATGAATATTTCTATCAGAATCTTGTCTTGTCTCATTCTCCTGTAACCAATCTCATCTTATTTAGTTTGGAAATTTTCTCGGCAAACACTGAAAACAAGTCCCAGTTTTACATTAAAGATAGCACATGAACTTGTGAACGGAGGCTGTCTAAAGAACAAAAGTCTTCTTACATTATCTTACTTGTTAACACGACTTGTATTACCTTGATGTTGATGTTTTCTGCAGCATCGCCTCGGCCAAAATGAGGTCAAGTCTTTCATTAACCCTCATTGATAGTGTTGATTACAAAAACTAATCCATCCCTGTCAAAAACTCTTTCTTCACACGTCTCTGCCTCTGGGCCCTGCTTTGACACGTCCTTTGATATCAGTCCTTTTGTAGTGTCCCGGGCCGTTTTCAGCAGGTGGAGAGAATAAAGTAGGACTGGTCCCAGCGGAGACGCACCAGCAGCACACGTATGAGCAAAACACACAGAGGCCGAGCAGTCGTCTCTTAGCTACGTCAAGATTATTTATGTAGGTTAGTCGGGACGCAGGTTCAGGTCACAGTACAACAGAACAAAGAGGAAGATTGTCATGGACATTGTGGAATCAAAGTAGACGGTTTAGTTGAATCCATAAAATCTATAAAAGGGACCATTTTAGAAGCAAAGTTAATTCTTTTTAAAACAACCTTAAACCACTTTTCCGCTAGCACAAATACCTTGTTAATGTTTCTATTCAGGTGGAAATTAGTCCACAATGTCCTGACTATGTCTATTATTGTGCTGTTTGTTGAGCTAAATCCACCAAAATGTGTATGTTGTTGTTGTTAATATTGTGGCTAACTACCATACCTGCTTATTAGGGGTGTAACGATACGTTTTTAGAACGATACGATACATTTCGATATGAGGCCAGGAGATACGATTACAAAACGATTTTGGGGTTTCAGGGAACGATACGATTCGGAACGATACAGCAGTTTTAAAACGATATTTCGATTCAGTTTGATAACTTACAACATAAATAAAGTCATTACCAAGATTTTGCATTAAATCAAAAACTCAAAAACAATTAATAAAATTATAGGCTAAGTATAAGGGTAATAAAGATATTCAGCTTAATGACACAATTATTTTTCATTGCACTTTCCCCTTAATTCACAAGTTTAGTATCATAATAAAATAAGTGACTCACATTTCACCATCTTATTGAATCATTTTCACACAGATGCAGAAGTTTGTTGAGACGGGATCCTGTGAACTTACTGTATCTTCATGACTTATCATTAGATTAAATATTAAATCCACAAACATCTGCAGACTCGTGGTTTTGACCCAAAGCATGGTGATGTTGCGTCTTAAGTACGTCATATATCCCAAATGTGACAGACTGGCAGCGGAGTCATAAGCCTGCACAAATGCGCGAGTCTGTCTGATGACTGTGGCGTTGCAGCTCGTCTGGTTCTTTTCGGAGCACGCTCGAGTCGTTTCGCAGCGTTACCTCCGTAGGCCAGTTTGGTTTCGCCTTTACGGCTTTGTCCCTCATGGTCTCTGCTCTGTGCGTTCTCGCGGGCCCCCGGGATGGTTTGGATCCAGCGCTGTCCGTCTCCTCCGCTGGGCTGTGTAGCAGCGGTTCCGTCCGGGAGCAGATTCCGTGTGAAACAAGTGCTGCAGGCGTTTGATGATGACGCAGCGCGGAAAACCAGCGTAATAAACGCGCATTTAATGAAACATTTATGTGAAAAATAAACGACTAAGAATGCCGTTTGTCTGCATGGTTTATGTTTCGCCATATATCTAAATAAATCGATTCTTTGGGCTTAGATTCGAAGCGATTCAAAGTTACATCGATGTGTGGCCTGGATTGAGGCCAACTAGTAGAACGCCGATCGATGCAGTGGATCGTAAGGGCTGTGTATCGATACTTCGAATATTTAGGTGAATCGTTACACCCCTACTGCTTATTAAAACCTGTTCCCGTCAGATCTCAGAAGCTAAGCAAGAAAGGGCCTGGTTAGTACTTGGATGGGAGGTGCCACAGTGGGACGACAGGAGTAGATTGTCGTTGTGTCCTTGGGCAAGACACTTAAACCCACACAATTTGGAGCCTCAGAATGCTTTAGTAAGTGGATAAAACATGTAGACTGGTGCAGGAAGTTTATTGTTTCCGTTCAAATCAAGTATAGCACCTTTAACGTTTGCTTGGTCAGGAGGAATCAGTTACTATAAATTCTATGTCAGTATTTTTTCACAGGCTTTGAACTCTGGCTTATGCAACGATATGGCTAAAATGTATTTCTTACTGACTATAAACAAGTGAATCCTATACTGTACATGTACTTTTTTCTTGTTTCTATCTATACTGAGGCTTATATTAAAGTGCTTCATAGTGCAGACATTACAGTGCACATAACATTTTCCTCACATAGTCGTATCACTAAGATTTGATTTGGTGTCATCCCTGTTCAGTATGTGTATTTTCCGCTCGGCGCACTCGTGAACGCCGGTGTATAATAGTCGTGGAGTCCTCGGACGCAGCTCCTTTAAGATGCCATTCTCCTCCGACACGAGCTTTGATGACGCCGGCGCTCCGTGAGGTGAAAGTGGGCCAGAGGGAGCAGCAGAAGAGATCGGTGCTTATCATACGTGACTGTCCTCTCCCTGACAGCAGCAGCAGAGGCAGAGGCGGCAGGCGAGCTCTGTGGGTGATCACCTGCATACAGAGAGGAGAGAGAGAGGGAGGGAGTGAGGAGGAGAGAGAGAGAAAGAGAGAGAGAGAGAGTTAAGGAGAGGGGACAGAGTTAGAAATAGGGAAGAGGACAGAGGAGGGGGAGAGAGAAGAGAGAGGAAGAGGAAAGTGCATGAAGAAGGGGTGGAGGAGGAGGAGGAGGAGGAGAGAGAGAAAGGGAAGCAGGCAGAAGAGAGGGGAGAGAGAGAGAAAGAGAGAGCGAGTGAGAAGGAGGCGAGAGAGAAAGGGAGAGTTAGGGAGAAGGGATGGAGAGAGACACGGAGAGAGGATGGAGAGAGAGACAGGGGTGGGGAGAGGAAAGAGGATGGATAGCGAGAAGGAAGCAGTGAGAGGAAAGATAGAGGATGGAGAGAGAGAGAGAAAGAGAGGTAAGGGGAGGAGAGAGAGAGTTAGAAATAGTGAAGAGGACAGGAGGGGGAGAGAGGCAGTTGTTGGAAAGGAAGAAGAAGAAGAGAGAGGAAAGAGAATGAAGAGGGGTGGAGGAAGAGAGGATAGAGTGAGGAGGAGGGAGAGTTAGTGAAGAGGAGAGAAAGAAGCAGACAAAAGAGGTGAGAGAGAGAGAAAGAGAGGGAGTGAGGAGGAGGTGAGAGAGAAAGGGAGAGATAGGGAGAAGGGATGGAGACAGAGCAGGGAGAGTGGAGTCGGAGAGAGGATGGAGAGAGAGAGAGAGGGGTGGGGAAAGGAAAGAGGATGGATAGCGAGAAGGAAGCAGATAGAGGAAGGAGGTAAGATAGAGGATGAGAGAGAGAAAAGAGGGAGGGAGAGAGGAAAAGGGGGAGAGTTGAGGATTGAGAGAGAAAGAGAGAGGCAGAGAGAGAGGAAGATGAAAAGATGATAGAAGATGAAAGGGGGGTGGAGAGAGAGGGAGATCGAGAGAAAAAGACGGAGGGAAAGGCAGAGAGAGAGGAGGAAGAGAGAGATGGAGGATGGAAAGGAGGGGTGTAGATGAAGAGGATGGAGAGAAAGAGAAGAGAGAGACAGACGGACAGAAAAAAGAGAGGGGGTTGAGAGAGAAAGACAGGGAGGGAAAGTGGAGAAGAAGAGGATGGAGAGAGAAGATGGGGATGAAGAGACACAGACGGATAAAAAAGAAAATGGAGAGAAAGAGAGAGAGGGAGATTGAGAGGTTTAGAGAGAAAGAAATGAGGGTGGAGAGAATGAAAGGAGAAAGAGAGAGAGGGAGGGAGAGAGAGTGTAGCGGGAGGCTTCACAGAGGAGAAATGAAAGCCTGCCAGATACTAAAGCATCTCCAGCCAAGTCATAACATTGTGCCCCAAAATGAATTTATCTGTTGTTTTGTGTTTGCATTACGTGTGTCTATCCTTTCTGTTCCTCCTTTTGAAATATCGGGAATGAAATGACTTGCAAATTATACCCATGTAAGAGAAATGTGTGCGTCTGACAGAACTAAGCAAAGCAGTGAGATTTACTAAAGTGTCTATAGCAGGGAGGCCTAAACTTTTTTCCTCAGCAGGCCAAAATGAATATTATTCTTTCCTAGAAGAGCCAATTTGAATGATTCTGCTGGCGTCTAATGAGTTTATTTACAGTACGATAGTGATTAAATGTTTTTTTTTTTTAACATGCTTTAGCAGAATAAAACTGTTTTGGTCTACTTGGACAATCTTTTCAAACTAAAAAGTAATCTGACAAGCATTTTTAACAAATCACAGCACCTCTTCGCGGGCCAAATTAAACCCAAAATTGGCATCTAGGCCTCACTTTGGGCACTGCTGGCCTATAGCATCACAGCAGCTTGGACCGACCAAATGGACAAGTATCTTTAACGGTGGGGTGGCTGATTTTTACACTACAAACGCGATTCAAGTTTTAAATCTGACAACTTCCTCTCCTAAATCCTTCGACACCTGGTCAATATTGACATATATTTATTTTGATTGCATTTAAGCCATAAACCTTAAACAGCAAAGTGAAACTGTAGCGACCACCCCATGTTCAGCCAATCAGAGCGCTGCATTTGGTTCTTGATTAGAACTAAAATTCTTTATTATTCACTTCAGACAGTACTCAGTGGTTTTGTTTTTTTCACACAAGCACAAAGATTACTAATTTATATCTAAAAAAGTCAGTTACACCAACTTTAATTTTCTGTTAGCACATGACCACCAAAAGAGCTAGAAAACAATACAAGAAGAGACTGTTCTGACTAGCGTTGGGCATTGATTTTAATTTGGCAACTCGATTCAATACACAATATGATTTCTATCTGTATTAGGATGGACGTTTGCAAATTTTTGTTGAACCGTTAGTTGGAGCTCTTCATGGTCAATAACCGGTTAACCAACTGCATTAACGTAGTACTTTTTTATTTTATTGTTATTTTCACTGTTCGTGTTATAACGCTACAAGAGTGAACTTAACAAGACTGAACTAAACTGTGCACATCACGACTGAATAAAAGCCTTGCTCTGTTTTAATGCACTGTTGCACTATTAAATAAAACTACTCATAAATAAGGAGTCATGTTTGAAAGTTGCTGTTAACGTTAGCTGCTTTCCTTAGATTGAACTGGTAAAACATCGGTAGTTTATCATGTACACAAGGAATAATCTTGTCTGTTTTCTTCTACGACATAAAATCCAAGTGAATAAAACAATGTATGATTGAAATTAGTCCATAAATCTGCAATTGTATATTTGTGTCAATTAGTTGGGCAAAAAAAAAAATCACACTCGATCTAGCACATAGTCACGATTAACTATGAACACACCTATTCGATACATTTTTGGTGTTCTTCAATTCAGTACAATAGATGTAAACTTAACTAAATGTATGTATTTCTTTCCTTGGTATGTGTTCTATTTGATTCCAATATCAGATCGGTGCATCGCTGGTCCAGTGCAAGTGCTGAAAATACTCCAATGTCTGAACCGTCAAGAGTCAAAGCGTTTCTTATTGGATATTCTAGTCAAGTAGTCCCCCCCCCCCAGAGGTTTTCAGACAAACACATGATCAGTCCACATCACAGCAAACATGACTGAAAAGTGAAGAGAAAACACATAACGCAGTCGACTTTAACATCACAAGACTTCTGCAGAATCGATGAGCGCAGCACTAAACACTGTCCACAGAAGTTTGATATTGCTCTAAATGATAAATGACCAGTGAGTTTTTTGGTTTCCCATGTGCTACTGAAATAGTAACCTTGCGCAGCCAGATGAATTCTCGCGGTATTTGTGGGTTTACAAATCCACGAGAAACCATCTTGAAAGACTCCCGCCCTATGGTTTGAGCCGAGTATCGAATCCTCGAACCAATCAGAAGGCTTCTCTACAGGAGGAGGCGGGATTTACAGATGTAAAATCAGCAGGCGTCACGCTCACAGCAAAACAACAAACATGGCGACGCGGGCAGACGCAGGTACTGCTGCAAAGGCTATTGACTGAAGCACGCGAGGGAAACGTAGATAGCTAAACACGGAGAGGACCGGACCCGGAGCACACGAGAGAGACGCAGATAGACCGGACCCGGAGCTCACGAGAGAGACGCAGATAGACCGGACCCGGAGCTCACGAGAGAGACGCAGATAGACCGCCCGGACCCGGAGCACGCAGGGAAAGCGCAAATCGCCTCGAGATGGACACAACCACGGGGAGGACAGCTGTAACAGACGCGGACGTACTGTTGCTCGCTGGCGGTGGAATAGCCTATTGTTGTGAAGTGCTTCAAACTGTGTTTATATGAACACAATGATATCAGTGGATTAGTCTTCAGCATCTGGCGACGGAAGTTTGGGCGTCTCCTCTGCAATACGCAGGTAAGAAACAAACAAAGCAGTTTGTGGGATACGTCATTTTGATTATGTCTTGTGATTGGCTAAAACACCGCTAAGGTGGGGTGGGCGCTTTGTCCAATCAGATCGACGTATTTCGCGAAAACTCCCTCCCTTTCCCAACTGCTTTTGACGAGAGCCCTTCCAGATCGAATATGTGTAGAACTCAATGCAGAGTGATACATATATCGATCTGGCGTGAGCCAGGTTACTGAAATAGAGCTTATTGCATTGGCTCTGTTTGCTTCGCCGAGGAGGAAGTGGTGACCAGATTGTAAATCATTTGTGTTTCAGTCTAGAATTACCGGCCAAGGAGTTGATCAATTCTTCTATCTTTCATTTGTGAATAGTAGCCCAATAGAAAGACTTTGTCCAATAAAAATCTGGGCTTGAGTTGGGGTTTTAGTTTGCAAGATAAAAGGGAAAATGGCACACAAAAGAAGACCTAAAGTTAGCTGATGTGTGGAAGAAGAAGCTAAGTAAAGGGCTTGACATTCAAAAGTTTAGTTATGGGTGCAAATTGCAATATTGACTAAAGTTAATCATATTGTTTAGTCCAATCCATGTGTTGTAAATGCAGCTTTATGTGACAAAATCAGTCCGATGGGTAATGTCTGAATCAAATAGAAGTGTTTTACTTTTTGTCAAACATCAAAACGCTGCTCTGAAATGCATAGCCAAATAAAAAAAATATGTGGATATTAGTAATGCGCTGAAGGATTTTTGAGAACTTGGAACTTAGCTATGGACAGATTTAAAGGTGCACTGTGTAATTTTTTGTTGATGAAAAGTCAAATAACTCCATTCTTTAGACATGCATAGACAGTTGAAGCCATACTGTAGAACATCATAATGAAAGTTTGATGGAAAGCCTTTTTGCATGTGTATGTTGGTGAGCTATTATTATCTTTTATGGCCCCACTATGTCCACATTGTCACCTGGGCTTGGTGAAGAGATTAGCTGATTTATTGACCCTAATAAAACATATGGCTGTGAGACCTTTAGTGAACAAATGTTTCTTGACCATCTGCTTTGGTTTGATATTGTAACCACTCCTCTTTCAGAGAGTATAAATGTGTCAATTGTGTATACACATTTATACTTTTTATGTAAGTTGTATAAGTTTTATTTTAGAAGTTTTCCCAGCAGTAAGACTGTATTATCTTTGATGCATCTGGCCCCGGGAATAGCCTAGATCTCTTACCAACAAAGATCCTGTATTTATTTGATGCTAAATTAAACCTTCATTTATATAAAGACACATGTAGCCTCCATATTTTTTTCAATACAGCAACAGGAAGTTCAGTGTGTCAAGTGATAATTGTGTGTTGCAGTTAGAGATCGACTGATATGGGTTTTTCTTTGACCGATGCTGTTACCAATATTTCAAAATTTTGTCAGCCGATGCTAATATCTGTGGCAGATTGTATTATTTTAGTTTTAAAGGCATAGCTGGGGTGAGAAAGTAGAACCAAAAACATTTTTTGGCCTAAACCTTTAGCCACCAGAGTACACGTGTGTCTCTTTCACGCACTAATGACGATGGATTATATTTTGACCCAAGAAACAATCATTTCATAGCATCATAAAAAACACTCATATTGTTCATATTGACAAACAAACAAACACTTATTAAAGCTTGTGCTGCAGCCAAAGTCATAGAACAAGAATAATACTCAAAGTCGTGTTAATAATAAAATCAAAACTAAGACACACAGAGGATAAGCTGAGGCCAATATAAAAAATAATCGAAATATTGGCCGCCCTATATGTCTGTTTATCTCTAATTACAGTATGTTATATTGTGAAAAAATATAAGTAAAGAAGCCCTCCTCCAGGACATATAACTGTCCATTTTGTGGCAATGCAAGTCTGCTCAAAGTAAAGACGCTTATAATATTTATTCCAACATCTAAATGACAAAAACTTGCCTTTATTCAAGCATGTTTTTGGTCGAAAAGTTACACAGTGCACTTTTAAATACCTCTTCTGTTTGTTGCAGTTTGAAACCAACTTTAATACCAGCTCTAGTAACGCTGAGTCTGTGTATCGCTCTTTGACAAGTCTAATACCTATAATCTACAAATGCCATTCTCTCCGACTCAAACGGGGACGATTCAGCCATTAGATCCAATTGTTCTCCTAATGGCTAAAAGTGCATGTGAATATCTGCTATTTAATGTTCTCCGGAGAGAATGATGCTCTTCATTTTTTATTTGTCTGTGCCCGCCTCAGGTTAAATTGAATTCAGTGCCTGATGGACTACCACTCTCTCTCTCTCTCTCTCTCTCTCACCAAAGCCCGTTTAAAGCGATCTGCTGCTTAGCGCGTCTCTAAAGCATTACCGAGCAGTTCAAATAGCTCAACTCAGCTTATTTCTAGTCATTTTCTCTTCTTTTTTTCGGCTTAATCTCTTCGATGTTGTGCGAATAGTCGCCCCAAAATTCCCTGTTTAGCTTTGACGGCGGGACCAAGGTGGACTGTTGAAAGTGGGTCTAATCAAATAGCCCTGATGTGAGACTGCAGTGAAGGTCGAACGGACAGAAAGGCATTCTGGGAAACGGTTTAGTTATGTGCGAGCTAGAGCTGGCCAATATATCAAATAGTAGATAATGTATTGAAGGTTTTTAAGATATAAAAAAAAAATCAAATGATGCCACAAAATGAAAATATGTAAATTATAATTATACTATTTAATACAGATGTTTAGCTGCTCAAATGAATCTTGTTTAGATGTTTGTTTGTTTTTTGTTTCAAAAAAGGTAAATAGGTCTAATGGACACTTACTCAAACCATGAATTAATTGCCTCTTTGTCAGGTATGTCCTAATGTTGCTATTACTGTCCAAATTCCACCAATTTATTTGTGTGGCCATTAATAAAGATTCTGTTTCTGATTCTAGAAATTTCCAGATTGAAATGTATATCATCATTTTCTTTGAGCCATGTCAAGTTTTGATTATTTTGCTAATCTAAACCCTACTAAACTTGATTCTTGTGGATTTGTCTATTGTCTTGAATGTCTAAAAGGTCTTTTATGCCATCACAACCCTCGTTTGTCCAATTCTCTTTGGGGCACACCAGTGTAAAAGAACATTTGCACCAACAAGATCCAAACGGCCACCAGTCGCCGAACAAATGCAGAGTGGGCGTGTGCGTTATGTAAGGTTTGACGAAAATGATGAAACAAAAGTTGCACGTGAGTAGTTGTCAAACTCTGACAGAGAAAAGAAGTTGCTTGTCAAGCCCTGGTCCACAAAAGCTGTTATAGCGACAAGAAAGCGGAGTTACTTGACAGAAAGCGGAGTTACCTGACAGATTAAGATCAACTTCTTTTTCCCATCACAGATCATTCTTCGCATGACAGATGCTGTAACACCTCTTCATCTTCTTTTTCCATTGTTCAGATAGTAGCCATTCTCCTCCATACATTCCGCTTGAACACATGCATATAACTATCCATGCTCAGCAAAATACTGTTTTTCTCTGTTTTTCGTTTTCTAGCAAACTGATTCACCAGTAACAGCTGTTTATGCGGCAACTGACGACACAGACTCTCCAGGCAAGTCTTCAAAAACATCTACAACCTCCTCCTCAAACCCCGTCAGACTCATTCACACCAAACATACGTGAAAGTTGTCGAACCGGTTTAGACGGACCACCCTTGACTTGGTGTAAAAAACCCTTAAATCCAGCTGTCAAAGGAGAGAAACAAGCGAACAAGCCTTAAAAAAACAAGTGACCTCAACCCTTCAAATGTTTTTCATGTGTGTATCTCCACAAAACTAGTTTTCTAACATTAATAATGACTTTTACACATTAAATATGCTAAAAACCCATGTTTCAATCATAAATTGTTAAATGTTCATAAATCAGACCTAATAAATTGCTAAGATTCACCTCTTTTATGACTTGAAAGTGCAGTCCAAAAAAACATAATCTTCAAAATTCATAAGAAACTTCGACAAAAGAAGCCCAAAGTCGCTATAAAGAAGTGGACAGCTCTAAGGCTAAGAGAAGTAGGTTTGAACAGACAGATGCATAAATAGAGAAATAACGATTCCACGATTTCATTAAAAAGCAGATGGTCACAGTATGAGCTCACGATTAGATTTTTCTCACGAGTTATGTGTGAGCACAGTACATTCCTTAACACCGCTCCATTCACCTTGAACACCTTCTTTACATGTCGCGTCCTCTCCTCCAGGTCCAGTGGTTGTGTCCCTCACTTTGCACTTGCTGGGATTTCAACATGTTCTTTCACAGCAGCAGAAACATAGATTTGCTCAAGGTTCAGTCCAGTGGGAAATGTGTTGAAATAGTAAGTGTGTGGCTCGACCTTGCATAGTTTTCAGTCTCACGCTTTCTAGCTTTGGCTTGTCGAGAATCATTTGAATTTCTCTCTCTGTTACAATAACAAAGCTCATATTTAAACAGAAAGAACTTGTGTTACTTATTTAGTTTAGTTGGCATTTCATGTTTCAAAATATAAAGGCGGTATGGAGTAGTGCCGTCCTCGAATGAACGGTCGTGGCCTTTAGTCGACCAAAAATTGTGTTTGTCGACTAATTATTTTATTTAGATCATAATGTGTTACAGTAAACAGCAACAGGTAGTTGAAGAGTTGGCACTGAGTCATTGGTCTAATCTGCTTTTTTGTATAAACATTGTGTCCTATTTATTTTCTGCAGGGCTTAATTTTAGTCGGAACAAACTGGAATAAGATCCGAGAACTCTCGAGCGGCATTCCGGCAACAGTTTTGTCTGATCCGATAACGCTTTCGAGGTTCGTCAGCTGTTTGTGTCTCTCTCCTATGAGACAAGGCTTTGCTCTCTCATCTGTCATTCACAGAAATTGTAAAATGTAGGGATACCAATTCCGATACTTTGGCTTTAAGTATCTACTGATACCCAATATCTACCGATACCAGTGAAAGGACTTAAACTGCTTTTTTTTTTTTTTTTTTTTTTTTACATAAGACATTTTGTCTTATAGTATTGTGTAACTGTTATTTACAGAGCAGGCCTTAACTTAACAACTTCATCTGAATAAAATGTCCAGCAAATATGAGACGTTCTTGATCAACTCCGGCCAATAAAATAGTCTCATTGTGCTCAATTAAAGGCACAGCTATGATATCGGCTGAACCAATATCATGGAGCCAATATCCGATTTAGCAAAATTTCCTGGATCGGTTCCGATATCCCAGATCCCAGTATTGGATCGGTGCATCTCTAGTAAAATGTCTAATTTGTGGGGCAAGACGGAGTCACAGACTGTGATTGGTCAAAAGTCCTGGTGACCGCAAACTGACCGCAAATTTGACCAATCAGAAACAGCGCAGATGTACTTAAGACTTTTCATTGGTTCCAGTCAAGACGCGCTTCTGTATCTTTTTTCAAAACAGAAAACACGTGTGTTTGGAGTAGGGCTGTGCGATATGACGATACATATCGTGGGGACGATAGAAAAGCGTCTATCGTGCCATTTCTCTTCTATCGTTTCTATCGTCTGTAACCTAATTTTATCAATCATTTCAGAAAATAAGTCGTGTGTGTGGTATTAAACGTGCTTTGTCTCACGTGTTATAGCGTAACTTCAACAAAACCATAGTTAAAGTACTTTTTGTATATCGTCAGAGTCGCCCTTTCTTTCTCTCTCCCACCGCACCAGCGCGTCTTTGAGCGCGTCAGAAGAGAGAGATGGTAAAGACCGCTGTCCGGAGGAAGGAGGAGTGACCTGGGCTGCAGTCAGCGCCGCAGTCGTGAACAGAGACAGTCGGTGTGGCTCGCTTTTTCCTTCGTCACTCGTTGTCACTCTCGCCAGAGTTCCACCGCGCCCTGCCTGCCGTGCGCACGTCCCGCTATCTGTGTTCACTCTGCCTGTCGGTCCGCGCGCTCTCGGTGCAGGTCTGCAGCCAGAGCCTCGGGGAGCGCTCCGCCTGTCTCCATGTACACATTGCCGTGGCCAATGACCCAATAGCGCTCCGTTAAACACCAGCAAAGCAGCGCTGATGAACGGGACAAAGCACTCCTAATCACTTTGCTCTGTAGTTTATTTTGACGTGTGCCTGTTGTTGGCGACGGGAAACTAAAGCGCTAACTACAGCCCCAACCTGTAGGTGTTAAAGGGCCAGTGCCAAATACAGCACAAATATGCTATTACATTCAATAAAAACTGTATATATTTTTTTGTTTTGTTTAATCTAACTTTACTTGATGAGTAAATTAGCAAATTGTTTTATAAATGGATTTATTTTTATTTTACAGCATTTACACAATTGGAAAATATTGTTTAATACATAAACATGTTTTAATACAATTATAAACATAGAAAACGTGACTTTTCTCTTTCCTCTTCACTCTAATGAGTCTCATTTGTGACAGTTCAGTTAAATTCACTTCAAAATAAAGTTGAGAAAAGTAAGCAATGAAATAGTGTCAAACTTTACAGTGAATAATTGAAAACGTACTTAATTATGGTATATAGTGATATATATCGTTATCGTGATATAAAAAATCTATATCGGGATATAAGTTTTTTTCCATATCGCCCAGCACTAGTTTGGAGTCTACAAAGCGATAAAGATACAGCGGTCTGCTTTTTCTCATAAGTGCAACTACATAATGTGTATTTTTGTTCCAGCAACATTTGATTTACATATTAACCACTGATTTTCTGTATTGTTGTTTTGCATGAACCCCATTTCACTTTTATTCTTTCTACAGCGGCATTTTAAATATCGGCAGTGAGCGGCGAGAATGAATGAGAGTCAATTGAGAGAAATTAGATGAGCAGAGAACCAATTGGTTAAAAGCCCCTAAAGGTTGATTTTGCATAATTAGACAGGTCTCCTTTAAAAACTGCACCTGTGACTCAATTATCCAGGGGAAATTGAAACCAGGTGATGTCTGTTTGCTCAGACAGGAAAGTCTTCTCCACAGAATAACTAAAACCAATGTGACAAAAGCAAAACACACTAAAGCAATACTTTATGCATCCTTTAAAGGTGCAACTGTCAACGACATAATTCAGTTGAAAGAAAAAGTTAAAGCCATTAGCCATTATTAATGACAATTTTGTCTAATGCCATAAGGGGAAAAAATAACCTTTCCAGGAAACAGAAGCATCAAAACATCGAAATCAGTGCTTTCCAACTGTTTTTGTCCCAATTACTCTCTAAACTAATCCTGCCATCTGTTTCAGGATTTTAGAACAACTAAGAAGTGGTATCCTATATTGTCAATTATTGATATTGTTTAGTCTTGTTTTACTGGATAAATGCTTCCAAACCTCGGGTCATATTCATTTTCAACCACTTTTAACATTTGAAACCATTGTTGTACTGGGCAACAAATCTAAAAATTGAGAGATCGAGATGTTGATTCGTCAATTATTTGGTTGAGGGGTTTTAATTTGAAAGATTGATAACCTGTCCTTGTGGGTTGGAGCAAAAGTCAAACTTTGATTCAAAATAGTGATACATCATAAAAATTACAACCTCGCCTTCCTGTGTGAGTAGTAAGATGACTAAAAGCACCGATGAAGACCACAGTCAAAACTAGGGCTGTACTCAGTGTATCGGTATCGGGATATATTGTGACAAACTCAATGGCAATACAAGTATCGATACAGTCATTCACATTGGGATACATAACGGAATATGTACCTGGATATGGATTGAGACACTTAAACTCATAAATGTCACACTTCTGAACCTGAATCGCTGCTTGGAAGCTGAAACTATTGAGCTGAAAAATTACTTATTCACTGAACACTTGTATACAACATAAAGAGCAGCGTGAATATACAATGCTTAACATTGGTTTTACAGAGTTATACTCCACAAGCTGAAAACATTTTACTGTAAGTTACAATATTTTTTACATTGTAGATGTAAATTAAATTCAATTCCAAATATCTATCTTGATATGTAACGTATTGAGAAAATTGTATCGGGATTAACTTGTATCGGAATATGTATCATATCGTGAACCTGGTATCTGGATAGCTGGAGGTTTTTGTACACAATAAAGAACTTTGAATTCTGTCAGTATGTCAGTTCTTTATGTCTCATCTTTCTACTCGCACAGGAAGGCAAGTTTGTGGTTTTTCAATGTACTTTGCACATTCTTGAAGAGCCCCTGACTGTTTTCACTGGTTGGTACTTTTTTTAAACACTTTTTTTACCCAGAGAATTCACACTTGCCATTTTCTGGTTTGATTTTTCAGTTTTTGTTTTGTTAATGTTCTTGAAATCATCAATACTACATTACTTTAAAATGTGATTGAAATTGAGTTAGATGAGGAAAATCATATGTACCATGTTCCCCAAAGGAAGTGCAAGCCTATCTTGATAGTACCCCGCACCCCGTTTGAAAAACACTTTATTAAAGTCTATTTTTGGTCAAAACGTTCCACAGTGCATCTTTAAAACCAGATGTTCTAACAATTTGCAGACATTTGTGCTGTGCCAGTGCTTCTCTAGTGTCCTTCAAAACTGGTCATTTTCCAGTTTTCCTCAAATTACCACATAACTGCTCAGTATTTCGTTGCTAATTTATTACTCAGCAGAACTAATCAAAATGAAATGAATGCATCAGCCTCGGCAGCGTCGCCATCCAAAGGGTGTAAACTTGTGAAGGAGACAGATGTGCTTCTCATAACAAACTCCCAGATTGTGTGTAGGCTTAATTTTTGTTTTGTAATTTTGTCCGTCTTGCTCATCAGTGTTGTTGTCTTAGGATAATGAAACCTTAGAAACAGAGAGAGCTGGAGGCCGACATTAGGCTGTGATTGTCTGTTATTGTGCTGGTGCCAGTGGGCAGTTTTCCTCTTGGCAGCTGGAGCTCGAAGCTGCAGATGTGGCCATTGTCGAACGCCAGAGCCCTGCCTCAGTCCCATCAGGAGCAGGGACAAGATGACTTTATTGCCCAAATGCTGGCTCGCCCACCTGCTGTACTGCCACACAAGCAAAGACTGCACCGTATTAGAAAGATGTTAACGATTTAATGTGTACTGATTCTATATTAGCAGAGGGTGATGTTTGAATACTTTTTACATGACTTACTACAAAGATCCAGACACCAGTCAGACTTGTACATTTCTACCATCGGAATAGGTTACGTTCACGTTCTATATTGTGGTGATGTCTTAAGGCTGGATAGTGGGTGAGCCTGTGTTTACTAATAACATCCCATTTTCCTTTTCTATTAGACTTTATATATGGTATACAAAACTACAAGAGTTTATCACTGTGAGAAAACAAAAGTTATGCTGCTAAATCAACTTTTGTGAATGAAATTCGACCCTACGACCCTTAAAAGTTACACTCAGGTGAGTGAAAAAACTGTAAGAAAAACACTGTCTCAAGCTTCAGGAGACAGACGTCTGTCAGACCGGTTCATACCTGATTAAAACAGCTAGCTTTTGTCTTGTTTTGTAATGCATGCACAGGGCGGAAAGTGACGTCGACCAAAAATCCCTCTATATTGAACAGCAACAAAAAAAAGTCAGTTAGCCCAAGACTGAATCATTGGTCTAATCTGGATTTTTAGATAAAAATACAGTGTTTCCTCTTCATTTTCTGTACAAATGGTTTGTTTTTGGATGATGTCCTTTGCTGGCTTTTAGAGCACAGTTTGAGCCAAAAAAATACTTCGATCCAAAAGATACTTTTTTATATATTTAGAGCTTTTGCTATGGCCCCTTTTTAGTCGATTAATCGGTCGGTGGAACATATCTTTAGTCGACCAAGAATTTCTTTGGCTGTCAGTCCTAGACTGATGTAGGAAGTTTAAAATGAAATGTTTGTTTACTTTTTTAATGAAGCCAAAATTGAATATAACACCTTTAAATACCAAGCACATGGTTTTGTCCAAGGTGTGTTTGAGAGTTACATCTTACATGGTTGTCCTCACTGTTCTTCTGCAGGTTTTCATTTCCCTACTGAACTGTTCAGACAATCATATGCTGTTGTTATATATATATGATTGTGCCAAAACCAACATCCTGATTGGAGTTGATTATAAGCACATTATTTATATGGCTCTAGATCTGTGGAATAACTCTGTCAGTTTATTTCCATTCCATGTAGTATGTTTCCTGTATCTATAGCTGAGGCCTGTGAGTCAGGAGCAATATACTTAAATATTTAATAAGTGACATTTTGCTTGAATATAGATGCTCCATATGCATTATTTATCTTCTCCATTTTTGCCAGTAATTCTAACTTGTAAAGGACTATGTTGTGTCCATTTCTGACACATGAAGTTGCTTTAGGTCAAACTCTTGTATTGTACAGTATATCTGTAGTGTAGTGTACCTGCTGTTGGTGGAGGTTCAGGTGTAGGAGTCTCATAGTGCAGCAGCGTTGGACCTGACAGGCGGATGTATGCAGCCGTGTCACACAGCGGAGACAGAGACAGACAGCTGCAATAGGATGTCAGTCCTGCAGAGTCCTGGACAAGATTGTCCGACGCCTGTCACATAATGAAGGTTATCGAGCAGAGCAGCTGGAGAGAGGCCTGGGAAAACCTCTGCACCACTGCAACAAGAACACAATAACTTTATTCAGTCGGACTCAACCTGGGAAACTAACAAGTCAGAATTAGGGATGCACCGATCCAGCTTTTTCGGTTCCGATACCGATTCCGATACTTTGGCTTAAGTATCTGCCGATATCCGATATCAACCGATACTAGTGTAAGGACTGAATTAGCATATATTTTGTTATCAAAACATAAGAAATTTGGTCTTTTAGTGTTCTGTAACGTCTATTTATAGAGCAAGTCACAAATTGACAACTTAATCTGAATAAAATGTCAAACATTTTGTGATGTTTTGGATCAACATCAGCCTGTAAATTAGTCTCATTTTAATAAAACAATAATATCGGCTGAACCGATATCATGGAGCCGATACCCGATCCAGCAAAATTCCCTGGATCGGCACCGATATTCGATCCCAGTATCGGATCGGTGCATCCCTAGTCAGAATACTGAAGTTAGTTGATTCAAGTCAAAAAAACTCTTAAGCTGCTTACAATCATGTTTCAATCTCTTCACATCATCTCAGTTTACTAAAAAGTTACCACAGTATAACGCTGGGTAATATCAAGTTTTAGAAAATAAAGAGGTTATGCCTTATTTCACAAATTCTCCTAAGCATTCTGACAGAGGCTTGACTTGACTTGCAGGGCAACAAAATAGAGAAAATTTGCTTTTTACAGACTAAATTTCATCCCTTGAGTTTTTCTTTTACAAAAATCCACAAATTGATTTTTATGTGGCCAAATAGAAACTAACAATAGTTAGCTGGCATTGAAACAGCGCAGTGCTTCACTAACTTGTTCACTAACAGCAGCTGAAGATTTGGACTTTTTGCAGAACTGCAATTTATATCATCGTCAAAGTCTCCACAACATCTTTTTAGGAAGGAAAATATAATGTTTACTTCAAAAGTCTGTGGTAAATGTGAGAGAAGCTAAAGTCTCTCTCTTTATCTGCTTTTCTGCCACTGTTTACCTGACTTTTGTTTTTACATGGCAGTTATAAACCCAGTACTCAACAGATTAGTTGTGGGTTGAATGTGTTCTCACACTGCAGCCTCTTTTTCCTATTTTAGCTTTGTTTTGACTTCTTACAAAATGTAATTTCTCTCCATTGACTATGCAGTTCTTTCCTCTTGAAACATTTAGAATGCTGTGATATTGTCTTCATAACCTCTATTGTGAATGTTTTCAAGAATTCATAATTCATATTGCAGAATTGTAATATTTATGCACATTAGTGAATAAGTTTACAAAACATTTCACATTTGTCTGACATGCCAGTAATATTTATTCTGACGTTTGGCAGATAAATGAATTAAGTTCATTATTTGTTATTGTTAGACATAAAATAAATAGGTCTATTCACTAATAAAAATTACCGAATTAAAAATGTGTCAAATAAGAAATATCTATCTAGCCTAATAACATCATCACATTATACAACAACTTATTACAGCTTAAAAACCTTAAAGACTTGTACGAATAGATTTTTGTTGAATTGCAAGCTAAATGCTAATGTGATGCTAGTGCCACCTGGGGTATTTTCGCGGCTACAAATTTTTCTTTGTACTTTTCTGAGATAATTCCACATCAGCGTCATCCATTTAAACTTGGTTGTGACTTAAAATACACTTTATTCTTCACAAAACGTATTAAAAGAGAAAATAAGTTGTTTCCCAAATGACTTTGCCTAGGATTTTCCCCCACAGCAAGCCACACCCCCAAATATGACGCGTTGCCAACTGTATCTATAGTAACAACCACCTAGCAACCAAGCCATAATCCATATAAAATACACAAGAGTAAAGATTTATACCCTGATGTTTGTAGAAGGTACCGTTGAGCCTCAATTATCCCTGTAGTTTTTGATATATTTCACTCACTTATAATGAAAGAAGAAGGTAATAATCAATGACTTTGCAAACACGTAGCAGCAGCAGCAAGTTGTGTGAGTAAGACGCAGCACTACTTTCGCCTTGACGCCGGAGTTTGTCCCGATAACATCTGTCTCCGAGACGTTGATGGATCACGCTGTGCGCAAGCAGCAAACAAAAGCACAAATGTACAAGCCTTTCTTTTTGTTTTGCAGCCAAACTCTGATTTAGGCCAAAGAGCTGCTGCACAACAACAATACACTTCGACATTTCGCAATAGCTGCAGAAGTTGAGGTTACTGTTTGTGGTTGTATTTGCTGACCTGTAAACATACGTGTGTGCTGCTTCTATTAGAGGCAGAGAGACGAGAGGTTTCTGCTGATGTTAAAGGAAAAATAGGGCTGTAGGTCTGTGATAAGTCTCAGAATCGAATGAAAAGATTATGTTATGCCAGATGCGCAGAAAGTGTTGTACATGTCCCACTGTTGGCTCTATTTGGTTGAACTGAAATGAAGTTTGAATATTTGTTTTATTTAGACAAATATATTCACAGTTTGTCCTCTTTTTGACCAAGCATTCTTTAGATCTGCATTATCTGTATATTACCAATGTTTAAGACTTGATGTAACCTAGTTTTTGAGGTCCTTTTTTGTGCTAATTCAGTCCCAGTTTTGATCTTGTGGTACATATAGAGCTAAATATTATATGGAGAGGTACTTAAAAGTTTTAGTACCACTGAGTTAGACTAAAAAATTTAATGTTAGTTAAAGATGCATTGCACAAATTCTCCATAGAGATGATTTGGCTTTGGCTATAAACTTACGGCTTTAAACTTGGATACTGTCCTCTCCAAAAAAGACAAGCTTGTAAGGATATTGTCCGATAGTAGTTTAGTCTTCCTTAACCAAAACTACGGAAACTTGGCCTATAACCAGTCTCTGTTAGATATTTTTTATTGATTTCAGTTGTAAAATGATTGTATCTTGCGCGATTGGCTGTACTACCAGGCAAGAAGGTTGTGAACCTTATGTAGTATTATACCTTGTCATGACGACGGAGCACGCCGGTGGGTGGCAACAATAAGAAAGAATTCGAATATCCCTCTAAGTTGTTACAGATTGCGGAGAACACTTTATACAAGTTCAGTCAATACTAATGTAAAAAATATGTGTAACATTTGAAAAAGGGCAATGAAAATCTCAAGCAACCTGCATCATGTGTGGCTAACACTAGCCTAACATGGTGCATAGCCAAATTACTGAAAACTAGATTTTTGTATGCTTTAAAATTTGCCACATAAGATGAAACACTGATACAAATCACAAGGGGTAATGTCGGGCAACCTTACATTTTATTAAATCGACAAACAGCAGGAGAAAGAAGGGATGGATCAGCTAGCATTCATTAGCTTTCCAAATACCTTGCTTTGTGTGCGTCTAAAAGATCCTACTTCCACGGACTGAACATGCACTTAAAAGAGCCATTGCAAAATCTGAAAATTTGTGAAAGTCAGTTTTGCTCTCCCTGTAGTGCTGCCTTCGTGCACTTTCGCCCTCCACCATGTGATCATGTGATGTAGGTGCAAATGTTCAATGTTGAACAGCAACAAAAAGGATTGAGTCAGCTAAAGAAAGAACGCAACTAAACTGTCTTCTTAGAAATAAATACAGTTTCTTATTAGTTTTCTGTAGAAATTGTTGGGTTGCTGGGTTAAATTATCATAATGCAGTTTAGTTCAAACTTTCTAAGTAAAGAAATATAACATCACCCTGGAGTGAGGCAGCCGTTCCATCAGAGAAAATAATTAGTATAATCATGTAGTTCTCTTAATCTAAACAATTACTCTAAAAGTTCAAATGAGAAGGAGTGCTGTGACAATGTAAAGTCAACACATGCACTTGTTTTTGATCGCACAAGATTGTTCTTGACTGGTTTTTGAGAACAGACTGGCTCACACTGGGTTTTTGTTATATTATCTGAACTCTCATAAGAAACAGATGGCTTTAATTTCTTACTAAAAGGCAGCATTCATGAATTGTATTAAACTGGAGATTATGACTCAAACGCAGGGCTGTTCAGCTTAATATTTTCCAAGGGCCAAGACTTTTGCTTCTGGGTCAGAGAGATGTCACTTTTTACTCAGTTTTGTCCACAACACTAGATCTGTTTCAGTTATTGTGACTTCACTTTTGTTGTAACAGATACTTGTGGAAGAATATGCTTAAAAAATATAAAATTCAGTTAGAATTAAAGGTGCTAAAATGAATTTCAATCAAGAAAGAGTAAACAAACAAAACAATTGTATTTAACAGCTCGAATTTTGGATATTATTGTTGAATGTTGTTTTGCAGATATGCAAAAATGAGTATCAACTACATCTTTTAGTTAAAAAACAGATGCTTCAAAAGAAACTTTAAATGTTTTGTAAGCTTTCAACTAAATATAGAAAGTAATTTTAATTTTCACAATTTGCCCTCTGTCATTAAGTTAATAACTCAGTAGGGTTAAGTAGAATTTGAAAACATATTTAACATAAATAAAAAGCTTTGCTTACTTAAGTTTTTTTCTGTGAGTAATTATTTAGCATAAATATTTGGTCAAATCAAGGGAGAGTGTCCTTTCAGTCGACCAGTTGATCAGTAAAACATGTCTTAGTCCAAGTTTGTTCATGTTTGATAATTACACTTCAACTAATTTGTTTAAAGGCAGAAGTTTATTGTTCGTTTGACATAATATCGCCCAAGTATCATAATTGAGATATGCCAATATTAACATGTTTGTTAATAATCCCCAAGTTCAGTATTGTTTATAGAGATGCAACAACATTATGAGATGGTATCTAATCTGGAATCCAATTTTTTTTTTATAAAACCAGAAAACCAAAAAAAAAAGTGTCAACATAAGTCAAAATATACTGTATAGTCTTATTATACTCATGATAGAGCAGACTTTGATCAGTCATTCACTAAGCAGTGTGCTCATACAAAATGGCTCACAAAGCTAAAAAGTGGAGGCTGTGCATTTTCTATTTTAAAATTTGGTTTATTGTTCTCCAAAAAAAAACCATTATTATTATTTTTTTGTTATTTACAATTTAGCATCTGGATTGATTCACGTATGCAATATGTGTTTTCACGATTATTGTCACCTCAAAACACATAATAGGGATAAGGAGATAACTTATTTAACAAACCCTGGGGATTCTGCCCATTTGACAGGAGCAGCAGCTGCACAGAAAGTTAGACTCACCAGAGCGCTCAGTTTTGGTCATTTACCGCGGCACCAAACTTTCCCAGACGCCTCCTGCCACAACTTTCACCTACGAGTTTGTAGACTGTCAAAAACCAGTCCTCACAGTCAGCGGACAAGTCTATTTTTAGCCCCAAAAACCTTTAGCTGGCGCCATCATTTAAACCCCTGTCACCTTTCCTTATATTGATGCCAGTTGGAGTGACAGATGGCAAAGCGAGAGGGCAAGCGCGTGGGCGGCGGCCATTGTTGTGTCAGCGCTAACCTGCTGCTCCGACTCGTGTGTGGCTAGCCGGAGATTAGCTCGCGAGACACTGGCTCCGGGCTACACTCAGCAGGCGCAGCACTCGCAAACCATTAGATAAACAGCAGCTTCAGCCTGGAGACATCCGCTGTTTTCATAAGGAAGACTCGCTGCGTGATTATAGGCTTATCGCACTCTGCTTTTTGACCTATCGTATCTGCGCCGAACGTTATGTTGTTGATCGGAGACAGGGTGTAATTTACTCACATCGGCTCTTTCTATTGGCCTTTAGCTAAACAGGAAAATCACACTTATAGGCGTCATCGTCTATTCAAAGGGTTTGATAATGCAGCTAATAATGCTTTTAGGAAATTACACTGCTCAGACATGTCGTGTAGCTGATACTAGAGCAGCTGAACTGTTTTTCTAATGCATCCAAAACACCTGATCATATTCAAACTCAGACAAGTGGAAGAAACATCAAAAGTTCATGCAAAGTCATTAATAAAAAATATTTTAATAGACATGAGTAAGGCTGCATCGAACAGTTAGTTTGGTAATCGATTCGCTGGCTCAATATTCTTTCGATTAGTTATTTAGAATGCAAAAGTGACTTGAATACAATATTTTTGGCAAAGGTGAGCTAGACGCTTGAAAACGGCATGTAGATTTTAGGGTATTGGAAATTAGATTTTCATCAACCCTAAAACTGGTATCGAAACTAGGTCCTCATTTGAACAAGCAGAGCCTGACAATTTCTGATTTTAGAATAATCCTGAGCCTAAGCACAATTACTTTAAAACCAAAATGCTTAATAGAGAAAGTATTTGTATTTTGTGCTGAAAAGGTCAGTTTATTGTAGAGAAATTTGACATGATGCATTTTTAATGTATTTCATGTAGTTCCATAATTAGTAGTCTAAGTCTTTTCCTTTATTTTAAACCAGTTTTTACATAAAAAACACTTTAATTTAATCTGAGGCTCCTGGGATGTTTGGAACATGTACAGTATAAAGAAAAGTTAATAATTTCTGGATTACTAAATTAGTTGACGATCATTTCAATAATTGATTAGTTATAATAAATCGATTAACTTGTTGCAGTCCCATGAGGCAATAATCCATGAGTGTGAGGAGGTGTACTACAAATAAAAATGTGAATGAAAATGACTCTTCCCCCCTAAATCATATATTGAGATATTTACTGAACAAGATATCAATTTGGTAATTTCGTAAATAGGTCTGTGTAATCCCTCGATGTCCAGGAGTGATCCATAGTAGAAAGGCTTTAATCTTTCATCTTTCAGTTAAGCCCTCCCTCTAAAGAGGGGCGAACACCCATATCGAGAGAATAAAAAAAAAAACATATGAAAAGCAGTTAAAGTTACAGAGAAAAGAGAATGATGAGATCAATTAAATGTTCTCTTTATTTATTAATTTGTTTTCTGCAAAGAAATTTGTTTTATTTCGTTTTACTCTGCAAAAGGCTTTACCATAAGTAATTTATTCAATGTAAATGTGTATTTCTACTGTCCAATGAACAGACTCACTTAAAAATACGTCTCTTCAAAGGTCTCAAGATGTATATCGTATATCAAAATAAGAAAAATATATTTATCGAGGTATACATTTTTGCCTAGATCTATTGTGAAATAATGAAGCCGTCTATTCTAGGTCCATCCTGGTTCAGGCTGGATGTGTCATGTATGTATTCAGGTCAAGATCATTTCTGTACATCTACTCTCTGTGCATAAAGACTGTTTTAGTTTATTAAACAAAGCCTCGCTCATGTGCTGAGGGAGGAGTTTTCTGTCAGGTCCGTTTACCGTTTCATTAATCCATTCACAGATTCAGCCTGATTCTCTCTGGTTTCAAAGCCATATTCAGCACACACGTTCAGATACACGTGTTGTTGTGAAAATATAAGGAAGAAACCCATCTTATCCTTGTTTGTAGTGTGTGTAGTTCATGATTTTCTGCATCAAAGACTTCCTCAAACTCTCTTCACTTCTGCTTCTCTCCACGTTTTTTCCCAGTGTTATAAGTAAGCTTTATAAATGAGGTTTTTGGTAATGGCAATTCAATGTAATTCCTATTCTCTTTGGTATATACGGCTCTCTTACTTGTTATTCTTGTTATTCTATGTTATTCTTTTCCTGCAGCTTGATCTGAAATGTATGAGGCCATGAAGTAGAATTAAAGAAAGCAACGTGCCTTATGGGAACACACATCTTATATTATTTTTAGACTAGTGAGAGAAAGAAAAAGCAAAAATTGGCTGCAGTATAATCGTTTCTGTTTCTACATTCAGATTTACATTAAAATGATAATAGGGAGCAGAGGCTAATTTCTGTGAAGTGTGTGCTTTAAATTAATCGCTGACATTTAACGTTGTTGGCAAAGCTCTACTGTACAAATCCACGCATATGTGTAAGAACAAGTGTCACTCTGATCTGTGTGGAAGCATCGCCCGGATGAGTGCTTCTACTGCTGTTAACCATGTTTTAATTAAAAGACACTAAACAAAGCATGATTTAAATATTGTGTTTTCACAAACTTTAAGCTCATGTGTAACTTAAAATAAGCACATTTAAAAAGTTAATGATGAATATATAGCATATTCTGTGTTGTTTGTCCTTGTAGGCGTTGCGGTAGTCAAACACTAACATTTATGTTATTGCACAGAAGCTTCTGGGCATGTGCATATTGACTTTTGACTCAGATTTGGGAATGACGACATGACCACACACAATTGTGGTTTAGCGTGACCAGACAACAGTGAGATTTTTTGACAACTTTGTGATAAATGTTATTAGTAGGGATGGGACGAGACAGAATTTTCACGAGACAAGACGAGCCACGAGATTGGGTCCACGAGATCGAGACGAGACAAGATTTTTAAATAATTTGCATTAATTGTTTCAATTTAGAATTTAAACAAGGTATTATTTATTATTGTTAGTTTATATTCTTTTAGTTAAGCTTTACCTTTCATTATGTCTATCACCTTGTATTTGTATTATATGAACGATATGAGTTTTGACAGAAATTTATCCGCTCCCCCGTGTGTAGCTAAGACTCCGCCCCCCATGTGTAGCTCAGACTCCGCCCCCTTTCTCCTTCACAGCTCTGCCGCTGCTGCAGGGACCAGAGACCAGACACACAAAGATGAGGAGACTTTCGTACTTTTTACAGTTATTGATGACAGAGGCCAAAATATCTCTTTGTGGATCTATTTTAAACTATGTATAAGTGTGAAAAACACCGCGCTGTTCCCGCGATGTCCGCGCATATATTTGACGATTATATATTTTTCGCGCTAACTTTTACAATGTTTAGGACTAATTATCTCTGTCAATATTGGTCCTATCTTTACGAAATAAAAACTGAGACAGAGTTTAGACATTTTTCTGTCAGAATAAGTCCGCTACAAGTCTGTGTGTGGAGTAGAAAATTTACTACAGCTGCTCAAAGATACAAAACTTAATTCCATGACCATGGAAAAATCTCACGAGACAGTTCAGTACGTGTGCGCACAGTATCGTGACAGTTTGATCTCGCGAGATCTCGCGGCACGAGATCTCGTCCCATCCCTAGTTATTAGCTTTCTAAAGGCAAAAAAAAAAACTTGTTGTGACAAAAACATTTAGATTAATCATAGTTAATGGATTGCTGAGAATCACACAAGGCTGTTGTGAGCCGCTACACGTAGGAAACAGCTCAGCACTTGCTTTTAAAGAAATAATATTTTAACTATGAGACAGCCCAGATAAATAAAGACTTTTTATTGTATGAAGAGTGCCTTGTTTTTTCCCCCATTTTGTAGCTTTGTGTTCCCAATCACCAATGAGCACCTTCACACTTCACTAAATGTGAGATTTATGGCCATTTTTGGAACTTTGTTTTTTGAACATTGAGATTCATTTTACTTCCAAAGTAGTAATTTTTCTGCAGACTGGAGGACAGAATTTAGGAAAGGGACAATTTAATTTTATTCATTTATGTTTTTGGCTGGTGTCAATATACTGTATGTTTGACTTTTCGGCTATGGCAAACCAATATGTGCACTTCCCAATGTTTATGAACCTCTTTATAAACTCAGTCTATGTAAGAGTTCGGCAATATCGTGATACAAGCTCATCTCTGTGACAATCTGCTTCTTAATCTTTTTAATTGCATCTGTCTGCTCAAATACAGACTATTTTTTCTAACCTACTTCTTACGACCTCAGAGTTGCTAAGTCCACTTATTTATAGCAAATTTGGGCTTTCGTCAAAGTCTTTTATGAAATTTGAAGGTTGTATTTTTGGGCTGCTCTTTCAAGTCAAACAAGAGGTGAATTTTAGCAATTTTTCTAGTTTGTTTTATGAAAATTTATCAATTTATGATTGAAAGATTGATTTTTTTGTGAATTTTCCTGACTAAAAGTTATTAATTGAAAACTAATAAAATTTTCCAAAATCACAAGCGCTTGTTTTGCAGCAACACACAATGTTTATTGAAGGGCCGAGGTTGCTTCTTTTGGGATATTTTCAAAGGCTTGGTCGCTTGTTTCTCTCTGAAAATCTGGCAACATTGGTCAGTCTTTGACAGCTGGGTTTAGTGAAGGTGAAGTTGAAACTTTCTGAAAAAACAGATGATTTCAAAAGCAAAAATCATGATCTGACATTAATTTGCCCTCATGTCAATAGTGCAATAGTGTAGAATTAACTTAAAAAAATACATATTATTGCTTCTAAATTTCCCCAAGTTATGATTATTTTGTTCTTAGGATGATATTGTGACTTGAATAATCCCGATTATTGATTAACCTGATAATCCTGACATGTACGAGTGTCTTTAATCTTGCATTTTGAGCAGAAAGCTTGACAGTAATACAATTTGTTCCCTTGTTCAGCTGCCTGGCCCTGCGCGCTTTCCTCTTCTCTTTCATGCTTCTTCCTCGGGATCGGCGCCTCACGGTTTCTAACAGATCGCTTGATGTTAATAAAGTCTTTCTCTCCCCTTCCGCCTCTTCAATTCAAAGTGTCCTTGAGATATGAGGCGCGACAGGGGTTTGGGCGCCTTTCCTCCCAGATACCAACCATTACCCCAAGTGTCATCATCCTCCTTATCGACCGGCCGAATCTGCATATTCAGCCCGAGGAGGAGGAACTGACCAATGGCTCGGCAGGATTAGTGGCTGCTGCTTCAGATGCGACGGAAATTTCGGATGAGCTGTAATCGCGCCTGGAAATTTTTGTCGTTTTTTTTCTGAGAAGGGTTTCATTTCGGGGCGTGGGGGTAATTGTTGCTGTGTCCTTTGATTTTGGTCCAGATACGAGAGGAGTTGATTTGCATAGATAAAGAGAGAGAACGGAAATGTTAGAAGCCATACGTTTTTCAGAATGTTATCTAGAAATGGTCACCGTCTTTGTGGCTTTTTAATTAAAGACATATGGTTGTAGTCAATCAAAGAAATTCTTGGTCGACTAAAACATGTCCCAACGACCGATTAATCAACTAAAAGGGGGCGTCGAAATTAGATCCTCATTTGAAAACACAGAAAACATTAACAGGACAAACATTTGAACAAATCTGATATTTTCTGCAAAATAATCTTAAATCTTAGTTAAAAATGTCAGTCCACTGCATAAAAATCAGAATTTCTTATTTCTTTGTGGTATCGAGAATCAAGTTCCTTAAAATCAAAATCATGTTTGTGACAACTCTGCAAGAAACTTTGCTTAAAAAGACTAATAATATTTTGTAGTTCATGCAAAAACTCTAACCCTAACCCTAACCCTAGAAATTTCTTTGGTGGTTGTAAAGATGTGTTATTGTTTATGTATATTTTACAAAATCCTTATCCTAATCTTAACCAACTCAAGCCCCAGACCTAAACTTACCCATTTTAGTAATTTAAAGCCTAAACTTACCCTTAACATCTAAAGAAAATGCTTCCACGTGGCTTCAACCAAAACTCGTGTTTATTTTACACTATGAAATATCGTGTTTATTTAATTTTTTTATTATTTAACTTTTTCATATTGTGCAATATATACAGTGTAACATCAACGCAAAAAGGCTCGAAATCGTGCTCTTCCTGCTCTATTTATGTGTCGTGGTATATACACTTTACTGTGAGACTGTGATGCTGAAAACTGACTCAAGAAATGGGTGAAAAATTGACTTTATTTTTAGACATAATCTTAATAAACTCCTGACTTTATTCCATTAAAACTATATAAACATACACAGAAAAAGTAGTTTATTCTTGTGAGACTTAACAAAATTCAAAACCTATCAGAATTGTAACCCATGTATCAAGACAAGAGTTGAGTCTTCCTAATTCCTCTTTTAATCCCTGAAATTGAAGAAATGAACATGGTGACCAGACAATATAACTACACAGAGCCATACAATTTAGTTTTTTTCCCAGTCAAGATCATGCACATTTGGAATCTTTCTTGCAGTTCATTTTTAACTTGTTTATTTGCCGCAGCCCTACAGAACCTCTTTACCATCCATTTTGTTCAGCCTTGTCTCATAAAGTTGTTTTTCTTTGGCCGCATTGATCAAAACACTCAAACCTATACCGCCGTTGCCTTCGTGAGATCAATTTCATTTTCTTTTGAAGCCAACTCGGTTCTAATCTGAGAGAAAGACTTGCCATCACTTTATTAGGCCCCAGACTTTGAAGAAGGGTTTCACGCTGCTGCAAAATAAGTGGCAGCAATAAATCCACATCCGACTGAGATCATTAAAATATACCAACGTCGCATAAAATTAAAGCTGTACTTGTCGAAATGATTATCTGCTGTGGGAGCGGTGCACTTAGCTTCCTCTCAAACGCTGCCAGTGCTCTGACGGGACACGATTTCTGCATGTTTATTCTAAAGATGTTTACAGAAATCCCAATTCTCTGTTTGAGTGTTTCTGATGTGTGCTCCTGACACGTTACATCCCTCTTCTTCGCTTTAACGTCCGCCGTTTGTTGACGTTTAGTTGGGCTTAGCGGTTTGTCAGCAGTGATTTAATGTGTGAGTTTGTGCGTCGTCAAAGTGGTTCGTTCCGTTTAAATGTGTAAGTCAGTGTTGGAGCAAATGTACAGGCTTGTTAATGCGGATTAGCTCATTTATCAAGCGTTTGCTCATGTGCAAAACAGGTTTGGAAGGGCGAAAACTTGACACAGCTGATATTTGTCTCAGGTGGTGCATTGCTGTTTTGTGTATTATCAGGGTTTGTACAGTCATGAAAATCTGGAAAAGTCATAGAAATTTTAATTCAAATTTCCAAACCATGGAAAAGTGTTGGAATTCTGTTGGTTTTGGAAAAGTTTTAGGGGAAAAAAATTTATATTTTGGATTGAAATCCTTAGTTTTCTATATTACTGATGATTCTAAGGTCAAATTAATCAGGATAAAGTGGATAATTGATTGCTTGAACTTGGTGTATACATTTGTAAAAGGTCATGGAATAGTTATGAAGAAGTCATGGAAAAGACGTGGAAAACCATTAGTTAAAAATGTACAAACCCTGTATTATGTTATACGTACATTTTCCAATAGTAAATTAACCCTTTTCCTTCAGTTTATTCCTGCAGTTTAGCACCTGATGATAAATGAGGCCCTAAGAGTTTAGTTGCTCAGTGAAGAAACTTAAGTCACTTTTTAATAGCTGTAAGGACTTCTGTAACGTCATCTTAAACTGAGCCATAGGTCTGAATAAACACTATTCTTTAATTTTACAGATATAGAGCCCTATCTTCTGCACAGCGCTGATGGTGGCATTAGTTTGTTTTTCTGTTGCCCACAAATAGATTACCTCAAAGTGCTGCAAGTTTAAGCTGCGTGACCACAGCCAGATCTAGGATCATTTCATTCAGTGATTCACACTGATCACCTTTTTAATGTGGGATTTTAGTTTAAACTTCTCATTGTTAAAGGAGACCTATTGTTTTTTTCCCCCATATATTTAGTAGTCTATGACATATAGGCCAGTAATTTATATTGACTTCATTGCAAAACACAAAGTTGACTTAAAACGGCTTAGAAATAAAAACAGGTTTATTGACTTTATGTTTAAAACGGCAGATCTCGCCTCTCCATTGTAAAACTTCTTTTTACCAGATACACATTATAAATTACTAGTTTTTAATGTTGTAAAGTGGCTTAGTGACAATTTTGAAGCCTATTGTATTTACTTGGAACCAGATTTTTTGAGTAATCACAAGTAAATACAGACAAGTGGGTGGGAATAGGTGGTAGGTGAAGACAGGGATTTCCTGAGCACTGAAGCATCAGCTGCAGGACAATACAAGATGACTCAAACATGCCTGAATCAATCTGAATGCAACTTTGAGTAAACTAATGATGAGAGAACACTGTTAAAACTAACAAAAGTGAATTTTACACAAAAGGTCACCTTTAAAGAAAAAACGAAAACATGTTTTTTTAGGCAAAGTTGATTCCCTTTTATGCTTATTGCATTTTGCATTGGCCTTTTCCTAAGTGAGGACAGTTTAAATACAGTTTATAGCCAAGCCATGTGAAGAACAACTAAGATGAGGACGATAAAGCTCTTAGTGTGAAAACTGACCTCTACATTTCCTTATCCTGAGTCATTATCAGCACATCTCAGTAGAGTTTTCCTCTGCGGACGTCTCGCCTCTTGACAGTTGACAAATATAGATCCAACTCATGTCATTTAACCGCAATCTCTCCACGAGTCTGTTAATTAGGCACAAGCGACCTCCCTCATTTCCCTTTCCATTAAAAAGACGGCAATTTAGCGATTACCACAGCCATTAGACTTTCATTTGCTCGTCTGATTCTCTTGACCTGGAAACACGCATTTTCACCGTCGATTGGTGAAATGTCTATTTGTCAATTAGCGTCAGTTTACGGCACTCTGAATATTTGTCACATTTTCTCTTTTGTCTGCTTCACTTTAGCCGCCGGAAAAGGAAATTATTTGCTCATTAACGCACCTTGAAGTTTGCTTTTGATGTTGTGTTTTCTTCGATACCTTTAATGTAAGTCGGCGTTGGATTTAATTAACCCACTTGTCGATTTACAAAGAAAAATCAATTTGTCTTTTGAATCACGTTGGCCCGGCCTCTTTTCAACTGTGTGTTTCTGGCTGATTAATTAGTGATTGTTTTTTTAATTGGATATATTGATGTCTGTATTGTGCGTGTTTGTTGATAGATGATGGCTAAACAATACCTATTCTGTTTGCAATTAATAATCGTTTAAGTGTTGGCGACAAAGTGAGAAAATGAAATGCTTCAGTACCATGTCTGGTTGTAGTTTTATTGTTATTAGTTGAAGAAAAACTTAAAATAGAAGTCAAACTTTTGATAATATTGTGAATGTTATAATGAAAATATGCAAAACTTTATTATCGAGAATATTGTGTAATGAAAAAAGGCTACAAAAAAGCTTAGAAATAATTAAATAAATAAGACAGGCAGAGTTATTTTTTAGGTTTTATAGAGTACATTGGAAAAACAAACTTAAATTTGGTAGTAATAAGGTGAAAAATTGTCTGAACTGAAAAAAATCTTGCTTGTCTTTTAGTATTTGGAGATACAGAAATTGTAAAACTTGACTGTCCTTTTGTGTAACTTTGAATGTTGGCTTATAAACCCAGTCTAGTGATTCTTTTGCCTGCTTCTTTAGCATCACTCTCTCTTTTCTCTGTGAAAGTCTCTTCTGGGCTTCGGTTCAGTCAGAATCTGTCGACGACATGCACGGCTCAGTCAGACCAGGCCAACGTTTATCTCTGCGTGTCTGTCTGTGTCTGTCTGCTGTGTCGACGTCTTACGGTTAATGCTCCAGCCGACGTGGCAGTCGTGTGACGTGGATGTGAGTGCTGCAGCTCTCTGTTTCTTCAAGCTTAAAGACAATGTTTACCTTCCGACGGAGAATATTTGGGAAAAGTAATTCACTGCACTCATGTCTGTATAAATTAAGCAATTTTAGTAGGTACAGTTCACGTTCTAGAAGGAAAGACAGTT
This sequence comes from Mugilogobius chulae, assembly GCA_038363315.1. Lineage (NCBI taxonomy): Eukaryota > Metazoa > Chordata > Actinopteri > Gobiiformes > Gobiidae > Mugilogobius > Mugilogobius chulae. Next base: position 31,651,764 of record CM076403.1, read on the forward strand.
ATAAAGGGGAAAAGCAGGTTTTGTAAGCAATAACAATGCATTGGATTTATCAGCACTTTTCAAGACACACAGAGACACTTCACATTAATGCATTTTTCATTTACTCCACACTTGGTCGTAGTAAGACTGACCGAAGCTCTATGTGCCCCGTGTCTGGGTGGTTTCCTCCGGGCACTCCGGTTTCCCCACCAACTGATAACATGCATGTTAGGGAACACTTGGTGGTAGTTGGAGGTTGAGGCGCCAGGTGTTAGGTGAATCGCCTCTGCTGAGTTGCCCCAGGGCAGCTTACTGTCACTGAGTGGGGAGGGGAGGGGTTCATCTCACTGTGAAGCGCTTTGTAACTCTGGTCTGTGAAATGCGCTATACAAATAAAGATAACTTACTTACTTACTAGGGCCCAACCAATATAGATTTCCCTTAATCCAAACTCCAAACGACTGTCCGTAGTGAGAAAATCCAACTTCTGCTTGTTGTTGACAACAGCTGTGGGTCTGAGGATCATCCCTCTTCTCCACTCTGACACTTTGATGAAATAAAAGTCCTTTCTGTTGTTGCAGGCGTCATCTGTGAAGAAGTTATTTCCTTTTCTTGAGTTAGTAATGGAGTTAAGAGCATTTAAATCCAGCACTGCCTCAGAGCGTCTAATGCGTCTAACTGCACGGATAAATATAATGCTGACTGAATAGAATGGTTGTATTCAGGAAGATCTTTAAAACAAGGTATAACATGGCCAGAATATCGGCGATATATCTGCCGATAATACATACCAGCCGGGCCTTAATTCACACCCTACAGGCAACCTGGGTGAATTGTCTTTCTCCTCTATTGGTCAAACTCTGACACCTGAGGTTCCAGTGGTCTCCCATCCAAGTACTGTCCAGGCCCAACCTGCTTAGCTTCTGAGATCTGACGGGAACAGGCATTGACATACTGGTATGGCTACATGAAATATATAAAAATATTCCACAAATTTTTACTCTGGTGATTACTGTTAATATTTGTCTGTCTTGCAGGACAATCTCAAATGGATACAACGGTAAAATAAATGTCTGTGTTAATAATTTAAGCTAAATGAAGCTAAACCGGAAGTCTACTGCCAAGAAAAGTAAAACTAAATTGGTCCGAAAAATAGATAATTGGACTAAATACAAAATAGACATTCCTCATTTGCTTTGTAATCTTATCTCAATAATGTGTGTGTGTGTTTTTTGTACATAAATCCAATAAGTGAATGCAAACAAAGGTATAAAGTCTAAATAGTGTCGACAGTAAACATCCAGCTTTCTGCATTTAAAGTTTTGCTATTGGGCCATTCTTCCGTTCTCATCATTTATTGCATCAGAGCGATACTATATTACACAACATTGCAAAAGCAGCTATACGGGGAATAATTGCATTGTTTGGGAGAGGTCTGCTGTATGTACGGATCTCCATTCACATAATTGATTTTTTGTGCTTACACAATCAGGTCCACATTTTCTCACAACAAAAACACCGAATAGTGCAAAATACACTGTCCTTTTGGATTCAGCCTCATAGATAAATCTGAGTTAAGAGCAAGATCAATTATGTTTGAAGCAGATTACAGGTTTTTCAGAAGTCTACATTATTACAAGGACCCTTCACACTGTTCATATTCACTTTTAATATTTACTGTAGAACCAAGGAATGCACCGATCTAGTTTTTTTTTTTTAAATATCAACCAATACTAGTGTAAGGACTGAAATGCCTTTTTTTCAAAACATAATACTTTTGATCATATTGTGTTATGTAACTGTTGTTTATAGTGTGAGTCACAACTAGACAACTTACTCTGAATAAAATGTCAAACATTAGGAGATGTTCTGGATCAACATCAGCCAGTAAATAAGTAACATTATGCCGTGTTAAAGGCACAACTTGGATATATTGGAGCCGATACCCAATATTTAGCAAAATACACTACAATACATAACTAGTAGAACCTAAAAAAATAAGTTTTCATTTTTTTTGTATGTGCATTTTAATCTGACAATCTACATAGCTATCGAGCAGAGGTGTCCAAACTTTTTTCATTGAGGGCCGGTTTTTGAAAAATATATGGAGCAGAGGGCCCTGTAATACATGGAAATAAAGTGAATTAATATAGAAAAAAAGGCAATTGAATAAATTTTTATGAATCATAGATTAAATAATGCATCAGACATTAACTTTAGGTTTTTATAACATCAAACTGATTATAATTTAGAACATGACAACAGAATTGTTCAACTTGACAGTAACAATTAATACATTTTTGTCATTTGTGCCAATTTAGCAGAGTCTATGGACCAACAAAGTATTATCCAAGGGACGCGGTCTGGACATGCCTGCTATAGAGTTATACTAAATCTCTCGTGAATAACCAAATAATGTGAAGAGTGATTATATTGTTTATTTGATGGTAAAAGGAAAAAAAAAGTGTCAAGACATGTGAATGGGAGAAAGTCACCGGAACAAGAACAAGGAGTTGTAAGGAATGACTGAATGAACTGAACTGAAATGATTCACTTTATCCACTTAAATTTGAGAAGATTGCATTTGTACGTTTTAGCATTTGGTTATGCTGTTTTACTTTCTGCAGACGGCCCTCTAAGCCCTCTATTGGTCTCGAATTCTGACCTCAATATACAAATTGAGAACTCTTAACCACACATTTGTTCATATACAAAGTCAGTGCATCTAAATCCTGCAGTTTACTCACAGCAAACTCTGAGCGGCCCCTGAATCAACACATCGGAAAACTCCCAATAACGACCCAAAAATGTGCTTCTTGATCTCGCGCTGCAAACACACAGTTGGCCTAATCTGCCTTTGAAACTTCGCCTCAGATCCAAATCAAGCCGCGCGCGCACAGATAATGTATCAAGGGCGAGATGCGCAGTGATAGCATCTTAGTGGAAAAACAGGGCTGCGGGCAAAAGCCAATACATAAAAGCCTACAATGAGCTGGATGCTAGATGAAAACCGCGCACTCGGCCCTGACACATCTGAAGTGGAGAAGGAGAGCTAAGGCTTCCCCCTCGCTCTGCACGCTTGTCTGGAAAGCAAATCTCCAAATCCCGGCCAGAGGGGAACAAATGGATCCAGTCGCCCATTACAGACGGATCCCAGCCGTGTGACTCTGCAAACCCGGAGGCTGCGCTTGTACGGACAGAGCTCTCATGTCCAGTCTGCTTCTGCTTTAAGTGTAAAGGCTTCAGCTAATGGTTATTTTGGGGATTGATTAGTCTAACAATTATTCTTTCATTACTTCAGTTCTTTCATTACATCAGTCAGTTGTTTGGAGCGTGACATTGATGTGAGGAGATTTTTGCTCAATTAAATTTACACCCTTACTGCTTAATGTTTGTGCAGTTGTTTCTTTTGGGTATTTCATTTTCTGATGCTGGTGACTGGAGGCTATCACAGTGACTTTGGCACATTCTTTCATTATAAGAATTTTCTGTGAAGCTGTTTGACCTAAATATGCATGTTTTTGGAGGTGGAAGGATGCTTGGTGTGAACCCACTGTAACACAAGGAGAACAGGCAATCTCTGCCCAGAGAGTTTATGAGATGTTGATTTGGTTAGCCAACCTTAGCCTAAACTGAAATTGTATACACTCATTTTATCTACTATGAAATACTAAACAGTTTGTGAACACAACATATCAATAAGATTGTACCAGCTCACTTTCTGGATTATTCATAATTAGGGATGGGTACCATTCAGAATTTATCAGTCCTATCTTTTAACAGTTCTGTTTTCGGGACTTTCACTTAAAAAAAGCAATATAATAGGTGATTACATTTTCTTATAAGCAATAGGCAATCATCTTTTTAAAAGTGCAAAGTTATGTGGCAGATTAGGCGTTATGCCATGTTTTTGTGCACAGCGCTGTTTTGTCTCGGTGCGGTGTTAGGTGGCTCTTTCCGTTTGTGCGTGTGGCGCAGGAAATTCAAAGCGCACCATACAAACACAAGCGGAGAGACGCAGATGGGCAAATAAAACAATACCGTGCAGCACACGATCAAAGTAGAGCCGACAGGGCGAGCTCACGAGACAGATCTTGTGAAACGCACTGTTTCAGGATCGATACAAGGATCTAGTGCTGGAGCTTACCATTCTAGTGGACCGTTAAGACGCAGCACCGGTGCTGTTACGAAACTGGGTCTTTTTACTAGAGATAGACCGATATATCGGTCGGCCGATATATCGGGCCGATATCAGCCCATTTTATTATATCGGCCATCGGCCTCAATTTTGGTCTTGAAGGCCGATTTTACATTTTTTTTTTATTTTTATTTAATTTCTTTTTAGTTATTCAGTTTCACAATTTTGTAATGAAAGAAACTAGAAAACATTAATTATCGTAAAGAAAAAGTAAGTTTTTCATCAGACACCACCTGGGCAGCCATAGCCAGAAGTACCCCTACACACACTAGAGCGGGGGAGGAGCACTAAGCGCCTCAGCACCAAAGTTGAACGAAGAGAAAAACATGGTAAGATTCTTTTCTCTCTCAATATACTTGTATATTTCTGCATTAACGCTTAGCGGCAATAATTTTTCGAACTTTTGCTTGCAAGTCCTCTGTAGAAGCCATCACCGGGTGTTTGTTTACAAGAACACATGCACGTGCTTTCCTTTCGTCGTGCTGTTGGCAGCACTCGGGAAAACGACACACTGTCATCAAAAGGGTGCAAACAACATGCAGAATTGCATATCGGCCACTGAAATCGGCATCGGCTGGTCAAATCGCGTAAAAATCTGCATCGGCATCGGCCACCCAAAAACCCATATCGGTCGATCTCTACTTTTTACCCATCCCTTTTCAAAATGTAAGTTTTGTTTTTTTAGCTAATGCTAACAGATTAAAGAAAACAATAAAGGAGACGGTTCTAAATTTCTTCAATCCTATAGGCCTACTGGACCTATAGTAGGCCTATAGGCTAAGTGAACTACACGTCTACAAATATATGTCTCAAAAATCACTCTAGAGGCGTGAAGAAAGTGAATGTGTGAGTGTGGTTCAACTGAGAGCAGCCTCCGGGTCTGCAGCTTCACCTCACACTCAGCCCTGTCACTGGACTCGAACTCATTGGCATCCAAATTCAGCTTTAGTCTGGCAGGGAACATCAACTATAGAGCTGCCTCCTTGTGTGGAGCGACGTAATGACATTATGCAGCCGTGTGGAGGAGAGCGCTGGGTGATACGCGCAGCAGACAGATGACTTTGACTCTGATTGAACTGCTGCCCAGAAAGCACAAGAAGAGGCACACTGTGATCTGCTTCAGTCAAAGAGGTTACAGGCAGGTGGAGCAGAGAGAGAGGGAGAGAGAGAGAGAGAGGTATGGGATTGGAATGAATAAAGATGAGATTTAAACATGCAGCTTCAAAAATGTGAGGCTTAAAAGACACATAATATATACATAACTTAGAGGGCTGAGTCAATCAAAGACATTGATCACCATTTATTGGATCTAATCTCTGGAACTTTAAAAAATTGCTTTTGGTAATGATTTGTGGAACTTAAACCGAATAGACTTTTAATCTAGTGTCATTTAACACAGAAAACTATTTAATTTCTTCTTTCAAAGTCTGGCTTCTGCTCCAAACCACGTTTTACTGACACAGAATTAGCTGTGGAGCTCCCGATTCAAAGAGCATACCTAAATAATTGACGTTTTGACATGACTGGATTGTGATTTTTATTGATTTTTTATTTTTTTTATTCAACTTGCAATACTTTTTAGGACCCCACAAATTGCCTGATAGAGAAACATAACCATAATTTTGTCTTTTGATTAAGTATTGCTCAATAAGGATGGAACAAGATTCTGTGCGAGATCTTATGAGACGAAATTGCTACGATTGTGCACACATGTTGAAATTGGTCTTGTAAAATTTTTTTCCACTTCATTTAAGTTTGGCTTGAACTGAAATGGGTCAAGGATGGTGAAGTGCTTCTCTTGTGAAGTCGGACCTCTGAAAACCAGCACTACAATGACAGCAAAAAATGAAAAAATGTCAGGTCAAAATGGTAGGCCACACTTGTATATACAAATACATATTCAACATGGTTTCACGGAAATAGATATCTATAGAACGACATGGTAATAGCGTATCATTAGCACGTTTCTACTCTTTTTTGCATTTCTCGTTGACGCTGTGTCAAAGCGTCAAATGTTTGCATAAAAACACACAAAAGGTTTATATATATCTATAACAATGTTCCATAATCCAAATTAATCTTGTAACGCTTCAAGTTTAATGTTGAATAACAGTTTTTTATGGCTTTGACTTTATCATAACATTGTGAATTTAATCTCGAAATGTTACACATTTATTGTGGTAACCCAAGTTTTTTTTCTCTTAAACTTCGGGCTGCAGTTTGTTCAGGTCTGGTCTATGCATTTCACTTACTCTACCTCTTCAACATGCCAAAATTCTGTGCAGTCTGTGGTTGTGCTAACCTGTTTGATCTGCGTTCACATTACAGAAGCTTTATCACTCACCCAGGCAACAACGAGATGACAGTTATTTAGAGCTCTCTTGGATCCCAAGTGTTTGACCCAAAAAGAAACAAAATAATTGTAAGCTTCAAGTTTTTTGAAGGCTTTAATTTGGCTCAATGTAGAAGGACGTCTGCCTCACCGCAGGTAAATCCTCCTTTCTATATGAAAAGTTTGCTTTTTTAAACTGTGGGACTCATATGTACAGTCATTTTTCTCGATATATTTCCTGAACGTGTTTGCACTGGTCCTTTTTAGTCTTTGAAGTACTCTCTGTCGTTCACTGCGCTGTGTTTTGAATGGGAGCGAATCACTTCTTGCCCCCAATTTCAATTTTGCGCGTTTCCCAAGTAACGCGAGTGAAACCCAGCAATAGACCGGTGTTTTGGTTGAAGGTTGCAGAGGCTACTTAATTAACCTCTGCAAGTTTAGGCCTGAAGTTACAAATATGGATAATTTAGCTCTTGGACTTTGAGATGGTTAAGATTGGAATTTTGTTGATATTGATAAATAGTAACTCATCTTTGCATTCACCATAGAAATGAACGGGGGCAGCCACACATATCATAAACATGCAAAAGAAGAGAAAATTTTAGGTAGACAGAAGCATTTCTGTGAGATTAGGCTCACGTCAAAAATCCTTCCTCGTTCTCGTTCATCTTGTGGGACTTGTCTCTCCTCTCACCCTTTTTACTCAAAGATCACTTACTCTTTAAAGCCTTATGTAGATTTCTGTGACTGTTTCGGTGAATGTCATTGTAGCTTTAAGAATAGGCATCATTACTTAATTAGCCTCTGCATTCTTCACATTATTCTAAATCTTCTCGTGGCAGTTTGTGAGCATCAGTTGTGTAACAGTGTCACACTTCGAGAATATGCAACACTGTTTTTGCTTTAGCTCGCAAAACAAAACAAAAGCCTCCCTCGTCTCCTCTTCATTATCTCCATGAAGCTCAGTCAGCCCTGTTATTCTTATGGCAGGACTCTTGGCTCTGTGTGTGTGTGTGGAGGGGGGGGGTTGGATTGTGACCCCTGAGGTTTTCGGCTTCGGGTGCAGTTCATTCTGATGTAAGAGCGCTGCTTTAATGACTCAGAGTTAGTTAGCGGGGTGTAGTAGCGGCGTCTTGTGTTATTAAGCAACGTTACACCTCGATGTTTAAGCCAATGAGCTGGAACGGGCTCAGCGGCTCCCCCCACAGACGCTAAGTGACCATTACACTCCAAAGCACTAATAGCACTTTGTCCGGAGGAAAGAAGCACAAGTGTGGAGAAGTAATTATCCACAGTCGTTAGGCGCTATGGTTGGATAAAGCTGTTCTCCCACTATATTTGTAATCAGGTTGTTTTTTTGGTAGAACAGAAGATTTTGTTCCTTTTCTATGTTTTGGTGTTTATTTTAGCATTTCATGTTTGAGGAAGAAAATTACCTACAGATTTTTACATTGGGGTTTTTTACGCCATCTGACAGCAGCAGAAAGAGATGCATAGATTTTTGCTTTTGTAATACATCTTTGATAGATCTTAAAATTTTGTACTAGCTAATGCTAATGGGGACATACTGGACATACTGTATGTTAGCAGATGTGCACTGTGACTCTAATGCTATTGATCGCTTAATATCTAATCAAGTTCAGTATGATTGAAGGTCTCAGAAGCTGTTCCCTGTATTTTTAAGTTTTTTTCCATAAGCTGTCAGTATTAGGCTTCAAAAAACAAATCAGAGCTTCATCACAAGTCACTGAGTTTACAAACCTTTTGGGTTTTATTACAGCTAAAAAAAATGACTGTGTAAAACTGCCATTAAGCTAACAAGAAGTTGTGATTTCTGATCTTGAACATCTTTTAAAGCTAATGATCATCAAATGTTCTCTTTTTGTTACATGTATCAGCTTCATTTATCTGTGGAGGACGTAAAGTCTGGGTCGCATCAAGTTTGCATAACATTTTGTGTCCATGAATATTTCAGTTTGGTAAATAAAATGTAACATTTGTGGGCCATCTGGCCATCGTGTCCTTCTTTCAAATTTCTGTGGGCATGATTGACAGATTAATTAGCCAATCAGAGACAGGCATCGTCTCTTGTATGAAAACCGGCTGCTTACAAAGAAAACAATACATATAGAAAATATGGAAAAAATATCACGTGGAACTGAAAAAACATTACAGGTTTTTGCAGAATCAATGAAGCGAGAAAACTATTTTAATGTGAGGTGAGTGATGCTAGATTTTGGTGTGTTTTGTTTCATGCGTTTTAGAGTTGAATTGCTGACAGAGGGTGTGGTGACCAGACCACCTCTTTGCAGTTTGCTGAAGCGTGGGCTCAGTTAAATGTAATTTAGCCAATATTGAATTCAAATCAGGTTTACAGGTTTTGCTGGAATAGCCTGTTTTAGTGTGTTTAATCTATAAAAGGGCAACTTTTCCATTGTGTTCAATAGATTTGCAGCATTGTATCCATCAAAGGAATATGGCAGGGTGCTGTTTGTGTTGTATCAGCTTATATCTGCACACCTAGTAGTTTAAAGTTTATTACATGCAGTTGTAAAGAATGTAGTTTGACAGTGGAGCTGCTCAGAACAAGTCTGGTTATGATCTATGGACTTAAAACACCTCAGGAAATCTCAGAGCTGAACCATTGGTGCCTTTGGTAATTAACAGAAAATCCATATTTTCAATATTCTTTATCAGAACCCAACCAATCACAAGGAAGATGTACAAAGTCTTCAAACACTCTAAAGCAAACATTGATGCATCATGCATTCAATAATGATGATTTGAAGACCAAATTGTGAGAAATACTGTATACTCAAGGTCCTTTAAATGTGTCACGTCAATATCTATAGCCACTACATTCAGATGATGAGTAATTTTGCTTTGGGAGATGATAATTATGAACTTTACTCTCAATAAATTCTACATTAAAACAATTATATCAGCAGATTTCTTGTATCTAAAGCAAAAAAGCATTTGTAATGTCCTCCCTATTCTTGTCACTAGCTTTAATCTCTGCAGGCTGCACAACAATGCGGTTAATTATAGCGTCTCATAGCTTAGTATAAAGATGTGTGGCCTATATATTTACATTTTCCTTTTAAACCCAGTTGATGTGGCTCATATTCAGATGTGCTCAATCGCACGAACGTCACGACAAGTCTGATCAATCCTAGTCTACTATCTAGTCACTCCTCTCTTTTATTCACCTTTTAACCGGTGGATTTTGGGATTTCTATCAAAAGTGCCCTCAGTTTACCCTCTCCACGGGATTCCCACTTCACAGTGTGTTTGCCCTCTGACTTTGAGGTTTGGCACGCTGAAACCAAGAACATTATCTGTGCCATCTACTATTTAGTCTTACCTCAACAAAGCTCTGATGTTCCTTTAGCCTCAGAATCGCCAGAAAAACCCTTAAACTTCAATAGAGACCTCAAAATGCTGTGATTTGCTGAGAGATGATTGCTCGTGTTTGCATTCCTTGTTTGTGTTTGTGGTATCCAATTGATTATCCGCCCGTTATGACAGCAACTCTACATTGTGTGCCAGTAATTACTCTGTCTGTGGGACGTGCCTCTGCCTTCTGCTCCGGTCTGCCTCTCCAAAAACCAAATGGAAATGCGTAGATCTGATGAAGGGGAACTCTCGCGGCCCCAGTGGAGTCTCCGGCTAAATTGTGGCGCTGGCAGAGTCTTTATCCGCAGCCTTTGAGGTTTGAGACTTTAAATTTGATAGTTTAGTGACACCGTTGAACTCGTCTCTTAGCACTTTGACTAGCCTGAATATTCTAGCTTTTACTGACAGTTGTTTGGATTATTCTAGTCAGGATTTTTCTAAACATTTTACAAATTTAATCTTAGCCATGTATTCATATTAGATTTTTTCTTCCTTAATGAGCAGGTTGGCATGGTAATGGGTTGATTTCAGTAGCTTTTTTTTTTTTTTTTTAGCGTAAAGGTCCTATATTATGCAAAATTGACTTTTGTGAACTCTTGGCCATTTTACAATGCTGTTACTTCACCCAAAACATCCCCAAAGTTGTGTTTAGTTTCATTCACAAATGTTTAAATAATCCCAGACTGTTAGACTGTCTTAAAATCTTCAAGTTGAAAAGGCTCTGTGCCACCTTGTGATGTCATGAAGTGTTTTTTAACTGCTATTTTAGCTTGAATTGAACTCTTTTGCCTCAAAATATAACAGAAGAACCTTTAGTAGAGGCCTTTTTGGACAATATTTCTGGTTTTTACTTTTCTTTAGCCATAAAAAGGCTTCAATATCTTGTGTTCAAACAAGGTCAATACAGTACAATTGTTGTAGCTTCAAGTTTATAAACTCGGCAAACCCAAGGCCATGATGCACTTTATTTTCACTTAATGACATTGTAAGAAGGAAAGAATACAGCCTGAACATGCTGTATTTATGTGCTAAAATGGTTCTGGATGAAGCAAAACACAACTTAAGGTTTGTTTTTGATGATGACACAACATGAAAAATGACCAGGACGTTTAACCTTCACCCAAGCCCTTTACCCTAAACTTTTTCCTAAACTTAAACACCGTCCCTTCGCACCAAACATTCGAGCATTACGTAAACATGGGACAAAACTTGAAAGTAACAGTTTTTGGTGGGTTTTTTTTACCAATAAATATACAACAGAATAGATACATTTTGTTAAATTTGTGCCTCTTAAAGTTGGGGAAGCCATCGTTTTAGTAGTAAATTAGTAGTTTTTGTTTTCCACTAAAAAGTAAATAATAAATGCAGCACTTTATGTAATAATTAGACCACTGCAGTGTCTGAATTGAATATGAGCTTGGATGAACTACTCCACGTTCATCATGTTGTTTGTAAAAAAAAAAAAAAAGATTTATAAGCCACAAATGCGGTGTAAAAACCAGCGTCCTCACCTTTATGAGAAAATGTAAAATTTCTTCATCTCCCCAGCATCAGTTTACAACTTTTTTTTCCCTTTATAATTGCAACAAATATTAATCTTCCAAATCAGAAAATCATAAAAAACCTTTCAGACGCACTTTAAATTCTCAAAATATGATCTAAAGCCTATTACAAGCTTGATTGAGAATAAACAATTTGCCAGTATTTGGGCTTTGAGCTTGTTCCAACACCTGACACCAAGAAGCTTTCAATTAAAGTTTGTACGACCGCATTTTTCAAGAACATAGCAAACATTATTACATTTAAGATTTCACTGAACGTTTTGCTTGTTTTCATCCAATTTGTGAATGAGTTTTATAATTGTCTTTTGTCCAGTTAATATGTAGAGGTAATTCTACAATCTAATATTACCTTTACATTGTAAATATGGGCAGAAATCCACGTAAATGACACAGAAGTTACAATTTGATAAATGATAGTATGTTGTTAAATGACTGTTTAAACTCCCATTAAACGGTCAGTTGGATGTAAACTGCCTTTGCATTTTGTCGATTTTGGATGACACATGCGGAGAGATTCTGCTTTAAAACTTTAACTTTGTCAATGTCTTAATAATTTGCTGCTTAACTGCTGTAAAACCATGATAAATATTCACCACAAGAGCTATCAAACCAGTCAAAATAAGAAAAAGGCCATCACAAACTAGCTAAACTTGATCAAAGCTGCTTCTGTTTCCTGCAAATCCAGTAATAATCCTATTTACCGACTCATTACTAAAACATTATTAGTGCTATAAAGCTTTTCATGAAACTAGGGCTTTGCTTTTTATGTTTCCTCTTGGTCCCAAATCCTCTTTTCTTTCCCAGTAACAAGTTCGACCGCACTACTGGACACTTCTGCATAAAACGAGGAGATTAAACTTTCAGATGCCTCCTAATTATCGCCAAAGCCTCCTGAAAGAGAAGCGCTACACTGGTTTACGCCGCTCATTCATGAAAGCTGCGCCGTTTCGCCTGCGCCGGTTCACGACCCGCGCGGCTTGAGACGCCCGTAATAATGATGGCTTCACTGTACTTGCGCTTCAATTATTTTCGCAGGTTTAGCACTGAGCCGCTGCGGGGGGTCTCCGGGACAAGTTTCTGACAAAATGAAGCAGCAGGACACTTTGCAGGTGAACTTAATGTCTGCTTTTTGGTGTTGTGTTTTCTCTCATTGAGCGAACACATGTGGAGCCTGGTTTAGCTCTGTGCCTCGACTCAAGGTCTGTCGATGGTTTTGATGTCACTCAAAACACTGCTTTTATTTTAGTTGCTGAGAGAAAGTGTGTTTGTAGAACTGTAGTCAACTAAAGTAATTCTTGGTTGACTAAAGGACAAGCTGTGTTTATCAGATAGTCCAAAAATTTCCAAGGTTTTTAGTCTGGTTAGTCTGGTATGACTCAAATAACTCACAACTGAAGAAGGAAAGTGAGTGTTTAACCACTTCATTTTGGGACATATTAAATAATGACTAGTCTTACATTTGGTTATAGACTAGTTTGACTAAATATTGTGTCAGCTACTTTCTGCTGTTGTGCAAGTAAATTCCTTATAATTGTAGTGAATCAGTTACCGTTACTTTGAAAGAAAGAAATGTTTCAGTCCGGAGAGAGTGTGAGAGAGTTTAAGGGCGCACTCACACTAGGGTTTTTTAACTGTGGGCCGTGCTCAAGTCTGAATTGCAGAAAGGTTGTTCTAGTGTCGCGTGCACAAGAGGGATACCGAGGGCCAGTGCCGGTTGAACGTTAGATTCCTCTTGGAGTGTTGTGGGTTGGGGGGTTTTGGGTGTGCGGTGGGGCGCGTGTTTCTTTGTAGCATTTGCACTGACACAAGCATTGTGGAGGCGAGACACTGAGGGCGGTTGAATGTTGTGATGGGCGGAAATTTAGGCTCCATGCGTAGCCCCTAGTGGTTGGGTATTAGATGGAGTCTGTCGCTGTTGCTTCTCCAACTTGGCGCGGCTGTAAGGGCCAGTTTTCGCGAGTTTGGTATTCTTGAGTCTAAACTATTGTAAGAAAAGTGTAATTATTCTGTTTTGAATCTGGAAAATAAAGTATCATGATTTTTCTGAGGATCTAAGGTAAGATTTGGTCGACAAAACTGACTTTTGAAATGTATGGTGTTTTTGTTCCCTTCTGTGAGAGGTGAGCAGTTGTTGTTGATTCATTGTGCTCTATATGTAAGATATGTATACTGAGGGGGATTTCCGCGTTGAAGGTACTTGAAATTTGAATGGTCAGCTAATCTAGAGAACCTGTAGACAGTATTTAAGGCATGTCAAAATTGTGCTCAGTACAGATTTATTGTATGAAATTTGATATATGTGAGTATAATGAAGCATGACGTTAAGTTTGTTACTTGGTTGCGAAGTTTTTGTCTTTCTAGTTGGGCCGTTTGTCGTGTCAGGGTCTGGTGTAATTTAAAAAATAGCGGGTTTGAGCAGCTGATGCTATGATTGTCAGACTGATGAAACTTTACAGGCGTTGTTCTCTCTGATGCAATGAGTGCTAATTTCAGAGTTTTTTTTTTGGACTTGCTGTCTTGTTGAGGATAACGATCATTTTCGCGCACTTAATGCTGCATTGCTACATGGTCGATGTTGTAGGCGTTGTGCGTACATGATGTAACTTGTGGCTGTGGCTTCTTTGTCCGGACTCGCGGTCGCATATCGGTCGGCGCAGTTATTGTGCAGATCTGTGTGTCTGCTCCGTCTGAGCTGTGGGTTTTGTGTGTTGCACGTCTATAACTGGAGCAAGAGAGACCTTGTTAGTTGGGCCATGCCGGGTTGGTTGGGCTTACGAGTGTGGGTTATTTGCGAGCGAGTGCGTGTTGGGGTGTTCGGTCTGTAGATCGCTTCACAGTGTCTATCAGTCAGAGGAGAGACTGCTGCGTATTCTGGCATGTGATGAGTTTGGTGTGCGACTTTGTCTACTATTGTATAGTAAGTCTGGTTTGTGGGTTGAGAGTAGGAGCCTGGTCTATTGAGAGTAGCGAAGAATTTCAGGATGGTTCTTGTAGGATATGGTGATTGTGTATTTTGTCGAGTTGATCATGTGTTCATTTTGGTCAACAAAGGGAGCATTTTCCTCCTTGTTTGGATTGATCACTTTTGCTCATTTTCTAACAACTCTGAAAGCTTAGCTCCAATTTTTGAAAGCTTCATTGACTGTAGCCATGCATGTTTTTGGGTGTCGAGCGTTGGTTGGAGAGAGGTTCGTGAATTTGGTTTGTGTCTGTAATTAATGAGCTTTTTTTGTGTGATTATAACAACCGGTGGTGAAACGTTTTGATTTGGTTGTTTGTCATCTTTGATTTGCTGTTTTGGCTACTCATGGAGCACGTCTGTAATGATGTTGTTTGTTGCCATTGATGACTAGATGAATGGATTTACATTCAGATATATACGCGTGCTCGTGTGGCTGGAGTGAGCAGTAGCATTATATATAGTGGGTGCAGAAGATCGTATATGAGATATGTGAGCGTTAATTACTGCGTTAGAGCTGGGATTTTGAACTCTCAGTGCTAATGCTGGCACAGGGAACACATGAATTAGCGGATGCCGTCGTGGGGGTTAGTGCATGTTAGTGTTCTAGTTTTCAACAAATCAGTAGATCCTACTTTATACAAAGTTGTCATTTGTAGATAATATACTGCTTAGTGTAGTTGTGGCGAGTTGATTGGTGTTGATACCATAATGTGTTGGGGACTGGCAATTGGCTTCACGATTTTTTAAGATCATTGTTTTTGCTGTTGCTCTTAATAGTTATTAAGTCCCGTCTAGCTTCTCTGCCTTGGCGTTACACAATGGTGCATTTCGTCTTTTTTCCGCTTAATTTATGTCTTCATTAAAGAAAGGTGTCCTTTTAATTTTTTCCAATCTTTGGGTGCGTGTGGTGGTGCTCCTGCTGACGTGTCTCCAAAGCCATGAGATTGCTTTAGTTTTTCCCATCTTGTACATCCACTTGTTTTACTAGTCTGTCGCAATCACATGTCCACTCTGTTTTCACACTGAAAACACTTAGACCCCAGTGCACCAATGGGAGCTTGCTGTATTTTTATATTTGCTCACCTATTTGTGTGGCTGGAGTCTGAGTGTTTGCCTCCAGAAAATTCTAGCTATTGTGTCCTATGGTCTGCTTGATTAGGATTTTTTCGAGTTCTATGGAATAGAGGTGGGCGTGTGTGGTATTGGTCAAATGCTCACTGGAAGTGTTATAAGATATTGTGTTGGTATAGAAGGAGTGTTAAGCTTGAAAGTACTTGATAATTTATAATAGCTGTACTTCTATGTTGAAGCTAATACAACTATAATACCAGTACAATAGAATGGTATGAGTGTTGTTCTGAAAAGTTGTGACGATGAAGTAGTCTTTTGTGTTCGGTCTTGAGCTGAGTGAGCGCTGTCTAGGTCTGGATTTGTTTGCGATGTTTGGTCGTGTGTGTATTCTTTTTGGGTAAGTTTATGGGTGGGGTGTCATTCTCTTTCTTGCTAATTTGTTTTTTGTTTGTTTTGGTTTGTTTATGGTGTTTTTTTAGGTTTTTTTGATTATTGTCAGTCGAACATGACGGAAAGTTTGAGATAAAGAGAGAGTATGACTAAAGATTACAAACCATGTCCAAGGTGCGCCTAAAATCCAGCTGGTACATGTTGAAAAGGAGTTATTTGTTAAGCTATTGGTGTTCAAGTATAAATATCTAATTTTTTTGGTTTGGTTTGTGATGGTGGTTGGTTGGTGTGCTTTCAAGAGTGATGTGAGGGTTTATTATCAGTTTTTCATGTTACTTTCATTATCCACTCGATTACTTTTTAACTTCAGAGCATACTGTCGTTGCCATATTATCGATCATCATCTCCTCCCTTTTTTATAGTCGTATCTTAATTCAGCAGATGGATACATGGCTAGAATTATGTTTTTTTTGGTGCGGATTCTCAGCCGCTAATTTGTGAGCAAATATTATTGAGAGAAATTGCATGCAAGCTCCTCTTTTGGTGACTGGTGTCTATTATGTGTTGTTCATGGGAAAGCAGGAATTGGACATGGTGTTGAGCAGTATATGTAAACTTAGTGTGGAGTGTGAATGGGATTAGACGAGGGTGTATTGCGTTGGAGAGCAGTGTTTGTCAGCTGGCGCACCACACAAGCACCAGATTGGAGAAATTAAAGGAGTTGCTTTTGGGTTTGTGTACACTTTTGGGTGTCATATTGAATTGGATGGGTTTTTAATAAGAAATGGGCAAGTGTGTGATATCGAGTCAGCAGGATTATGTGAGTGATTATTTAGTATTTAAGGTTCCAGATAAACATGATTTAATAGTATTGTGTAAAGTGCGTGCAGTCCATAAGATGTTTGTGTTTGTTTTCAAATTCACTGCATGTCGATATGGAAGTTAGTTTCTAAATGTTGATACTTGTTTGTTGAGTTAAAGGGTGGTTACTTGTGGTGTTGGTTTGTGTGAATCGTAGCATATACTTTGGCATGTCTAAGCCAGAGATTTATCATTTGTGTTCTGTGCCTAGTCTATTTGCGTATCTGAGAGTTTTCTAAATCCCAGCTTCTGGTTTTAATTTTTAAGTTAAGAGTGAGGTCTAGTATTTAGTGCGTTTTCTGCTAGGCGCACTATTTTTTATATGGGCTGAGGGTGGCTTGACTTTCGTGAGTGCCACGGGCGATTTCTGGAATGTATGAATTCTGTTGTTCTTTAGTATCTGGAAAGTGCATGTTACGGTTGTTCGTCTTGTAGCTGCTTATAAATTGTCAGCATCGAGTATGTCCATACCAAAGTCTAATATTCAATCGGTTTCACACTGTTCTGCTTTCAGCTCGAGAAGTGCATTAACTGGAACACGCATATACGCTTCGCCAAAACTGCAGCGCAGTAATATGATAGGAGATATGATCTATGGTCTATCAGTTAATATTGGGAAGCTTGGTCAAAATGGATGCGGTAATAAATGGTTCAGAGTTCGTTAGAAATGGCAAAAAACTGTGATCGATTCAGCGAAGTGAGTAGAAATTCTTGTTGTGAGATGGTGGGTGCATCTATGTACTTGGGTACTGAGTGCGATAGTTCTCCTCGCGACATCGTGGAGATATTCTGCGGCTTGTGCTGATCTCTCCTGGGTGCTTGGACTTCCCGGCTGTTTCGGTTATAAGTGCGCCGTCCTTCAGTCGGGCTTTGGCGCATAGAGGTGTGAGCTTGTTCTCTCTTCTGCTGTTTGGATCTGTGGGGGTCTACAGAAGCGTAATGAGCCAAACTGTGCCACTGTTCGAAGCCCGTGATGGCCCTTTAAATGGTCTTGTTGGGTGTATTCCAGGTGGTGTGAGTCAAACAAAGCCACGGCTCATGTAGAGAAAGCAGGTGGTGGAGTCGTGACGTCCTCGTCGCGCACTCTCTGGAGGAGGTGGTATCAAGAGATCAATAAAAATGGGAAAGAGCACAGGTTGGACTGCATTGTAGGACGCTCGTAGTTCCTTTAGCATGCAGCCTTGTGAGCGCTGATGTTTCTCACAAGAAGAAGTATCAAAATAAACTCTGAATTAGCACTATGATCAGAGAGAAAAGCTGTAAAGTTTCTCGGTCTGTTGCTCCAGCTGCTCCACGCATTTTTTAATCCACAGCCTGACGAAGGAGCAAAAACTTGCCACACGTAAAACTTAAGTCTGCCTCATTATATCACATTATATTTCTACAATAAAATCTGTACTGGACTTTGCTAGCTTAATACTGTCTCAAGTTGTTGTAGTGGCCATTCAATTAGTACTTCAGCGGGAAAATCCCCTCAGTTCTTCTTCTATAGAGCACAATGTAATCACAAACTGCTCACCTTACAGAGGACCTACATATTTCAAAAGGTCAGATTTTGTGACAAATCTTACCTAGTTTCAGATCATGTACTTTTTCCCAGTTCAAAAGTATTACATTTTATTAACAATAGTTTAAGCTAGATAACTCGCGACAATTGCCCTACAGAGCGCCAAGTGGAGAAGCAAAGCGACGTCCATCTTTCACCACTGGGGCTTACGCTGGACCTAATTTCTCCGCTACAACATTAGCCCCTCAGTGCTTGATCCATGTTGTGTCAGTGCAACATGTAAAGAAACGGCTCCAGAGGATTACGTCACCGG
This sequence comes from Mugilogobius chulae, assembly GCA_038363315.1. Lineage (NCBI taxonomy): Eukaryota > Metazoa > Chordata > Actinopteri > Gobiiformes > Gobiidae > Mugilogobius > Mugilogobius chulae. Next base: position 31,670,335 of record CM076403.1, read on the forward strand.
CCTGTGGCTCGGTTCTCTTGTGCAGGACATAGAACTTTCTGCAATCAGACTGAGCACGGCACAGTTAAAAACCCTAGTGTGAGTGCGCCCTTAAACTCTCTCACACTCTCTCCGGACTGAAACATTTCTTTCTTTCAAAGTAACGGTAACTGATTCACTACAATTATAAGGAATTTACTTGCACAACAGCAGAAAGTAGCTGACACAATATTTAGTCAAACTAGTCTATAACCAAATGTAAGACTAGTCATTATTTAATATGTCCCAAAATGAAGTGGTTAACACTCACTTTCCTTCTTCAGTTGTGAGTTATTTGAGTCATACCAGACTAACCAGACTAAAAACCTTGGAAATTTTTGGACTATCTGATAAACACAGCTTGTCCTTTAGTCAACCAAGAATTACTTTAGTTGACTACAGTTCTACAAAACACACTTTCTCTCAGCAACTAAAATAAAAGCAGTGTTTTGAGTGACATCAAAACCATCGACAGACCTTGAGTCGAGGCACAGAGCTAAACCAGGCTCCACATGTGTTCGCTCAATGAGAGAAAACACAACACCAAAAAGCAGACATTAAGTTCACCTGCAAAGTGTCCTGCTGCTTCATTTTGTCAGAAACTTGTCCCCGGAGACCCCCCGCAGCGGCTCAGTGCTAAACCTGCGAAAATAATTGAAGCGCAAGTACAGTGAAGCCATCATTATTACGGGCGTCTCAAGCCGCGCGGGTCGTGAACCGGCGCAGGCGAAACGGCGCAGCTTTCATGAATGAGCGGCGTAAACCAGTGTAGCGCTTCTCTTTCAGGAGGCTTTGGCGATAATTAGGAGGCATCTGAAAGTTTAATCTCCTCGTTTTATGCAGAAGTGTCCAGTAGTGCGGTCGAACTTGTTACTGGGAAAGAAAAGAGGATTTGGGACCAAGAGGAAACATAAAAAGCAAAGCCCTAGTTTCATGAAAAGCTTTATAGCACTAATAATGTTTTAGTAATGAGTCGGTAAATAGGATTATTACTGGATTTGCAGGAAACAGAAGCAGCTTTGATCAAGTTTAGCTAGTTTGTGATGGCCTTTTTCTTATTTGACTGGTTTGATAGCTCTTGTGGTGAATATTTATCATGGTTTACAGCAGTTAAGCAGCAAATTATTAAGACATTGACAAAGTTAAAGTTTTAAAGCAGAATCTCTCCGCATGTGTCATCCAAAATCGACAAAATGCAAAGGCAGTTTACATCCAACTGACCGTTTAATGGAGTTTAAACAGTCATTTAACAACATACTATCATTTATCAAATTGTAACTTCTGTGTCATTTACGTGGATTTCTGCCCATATTTACAATGTAAAGGTAATATTAGATTGTAGAATTACCTCTACATATTAACTGGACAAAAGACAATTATAAAACTCATTCACAAATTGGATGAAAACAAGCAAAACGTTCAGTGAAATCTTAAATGTAATAATGTTTGCTATGTTCTTGAAAAATGCGGTCGTACAAACTTTTAATTGAAAGCTTCTTGGTGTCAGGTGTTGGAACAAGCTCAAAGCCCAAATACTGGCAAATTGTTTATTCTCAATCAAGCTTGTAATAGGCTTTAGATCATATTTGAGAATTTAAAGTGCGTCTGAAAGGTTTTTATGATTTTCTGATTTGGAAGATTAATATTTGTTGCAATTATAAAGGGAAAAAAAAGTTGTAAACTGATGCTGGGGAGATGAAGAAATTTTACATTTTCTCATAAAGGTGAGGACGCTGGTTTTACACCGCATTTGTGGCTTATAAATCTTTTTTTTTTTTTTTACAAACAACATGATGAACGTGGAGTAGTTCATCCAAGCTCATATCAATTCAGACACTGCAGTGGTCTAATTATTACATAAAGTGCTGCATTTATATTTACTTTTTAGTGGAAAACAAAAACTACTAATTTACTACTAAAACGATGGCTTCCCCAACTTTAAGAGGCACAAATTTAACAAAATGTATCTATTCTGTTGTATATTTATTGGTAAAAAAAACCCACCAAAAACTGTTACTTTCAAGTTTTGTCCATGTTTACGTAATGCTCGAATGTTTGGTGCGAAGGGACGGTGTTTAAGTTTAGGAAAAAGTTTAGGGTAAAGGGCTTGGGTGAAGGTTAAACGTTCCTGGTCATTTTTCCATGTTGTGTCATCATCAAAACAAACCTTAAGTTGTGTTTGCTTCATCCAGAACCATTTTAGCACATAAATACAGCATGTTCGGTTGCTGTTATGGTTCTTTGCCGTCTTACAATGTCATTAAGTGAAAATCAAGTGCAGTTCGATGGCCTTGGGTTTGCCGTAGTTTGATAAACTTTGAAGCTAGCGAGAAGAATTGTTGGGATCGTTGGTGTTTCGTGGAGTTTGACACTTGTGTTGACACAAGATAGTTAGGAAGCTCTTTTTGATGGCTAAAGGGAAGAAGTAAAAGGTTATACCAGGAAATATGTGTTCCGGAAAAGGGCTTCTGTGCTACTAAAGGTTTCTTCACTGTTATAGGGTTTGAGGCAAAGAGAGTCTATTCAAGCTAAAATTATGTCAGTTAAAAAACACTTGTGCATGACATCACCAAGGTGGCACAAGAGCCTTTTCAACGGTTTGAGAGAGATTTTTTAGATGACCGAGTGCTAATCATGTGCTGGGAGAATTATTTAAGGACATTTGTTGTAAGTGGAACTAACAACAACGTTTGGGGAGTTGTTTGTGGGTGATAGTAACAAGTGCATTGTAAATTATGGCCAAGCAGTTACAAGGATAGTCCAGGATTTTTTCTATAATAATAGGAGGGCCCTTTAACGCTAAATGAAAAAAAAAAAAGAGGCTATTGCTGAGAATCTATATGTCGCGCGCCATTACCATGGCTCCAACGGCTGTCTCTGTGAGGAAGAAGATCTATAATAGTGGAATTGACAGTGGGCTAATGTATAAAATTTGGTAAATGTTTAAAAAATGGGCCTGACTAGGAATAATTCCAAGAGCATTATCGTGTTCGAGGTTTAAAAGCTAGTGATATTGAGTGGCCAGGGTGTTCTAGCACAGAGTGCTGTAATAAACGAGTTCAAAATAGCGGTGTCACGTAGAACTGTCTAAAGTTTTAAGTTTTCTCTAACCTCAAAGGCTGCGGAGTATTGATAGAGGAAGGAGGACCTGCGGTGGGCCAGCGCCTGAAGCAGGGATTTAGGTCGCGGTAGACGGTTTGGCATCTTTGGGGGCAGCGTGAAGAGTTCCCCTTCATGCATGGATTCTTGAATTGTGCGATTTCCATTTGGTTTGGTTTTGGAGGAGTGTCGCCGGGGAGTCAGATTAGGTCAGAGGCATCGTCCACAGGACAGTATTGTTATTTACTTGGTCTATCACTGTAGAGGTTGGCTGTCATATATCGGGCTGGTATACAAATTGGATAGGCCACAAAACACTAAACATGAGGGAATGCAATAGCATCGAGTGCTTAATCATCTCTCAGGCAAAAGTCATCAGCATTTGGTGTTTTGAGGGGGGTTTGTTCCCTATTTGTCCCCTGAGTGTGTGGTCTTCTATTAGAAGTTTTAAGGGTTTTGTTGCTGGCGATTCTGGAGGGCTGTATAAGTGAACATCAGAGGCTTGTGGTAAAGGTATGGGTAAGACTATTAATATGTAGATTGGCACAGTAGGTATGATGTTCTTGGTTTCAGCGTTGCCAATTATTGGGCCTCAAAGGTCTAGTTAGGCAACACGATACTTGTGAAGTGGGTAAATTCCGCGTGGAGTAAGGTGTAAAGGCTGAGGGCACTTTTGATAGAATTCTCCAAATCCACCGGTTAAATAGGTGAAATAAAAGAGAGGAGTGACTAGATAGTTATGACTAGGATTTGATCAGACTTGTCGTGACGTACGTTGTCGATTGAGCACGGATGGCTGAGGCAAGTATAGCCACGAATCCATCCTGGTGGTTAAAAGGAAAAGGGTGTTTGGGTAAAATCATTGGATATTTGGCCACACCGGATGTTACTTTTATAGCTAAGGTCTTTATGAGATTCGCTATGGATAGGGGTGATTAGACCGCATTTTGTTTGGTGTGGCAGCCTGCAGAGATTATTATTGCGTGATGTGGAAAGAATTACTGTTTGTGAGGATCATTTTACTAAATGTCTTTGGTTTTGCTTTAGGTACAAGAATCTGCTGATATAATTGTTTTTTAAATGTAGAATTTTATTGCGAGTAAAGTTCATAAATTATCATCTCAAAGCAAAATTACTCATCATCTGAATGTAGTGGCTATAGATATTGACGTGAACACATTTAAAGGACCTTGAGTATACAGTTTTCTCCTAATTTGGTCTTCAAATCATCATTATTGAATGCATGATGCATCAATGTTTGCTTTAGAGTGTTTGAAGACTTTGTACATCTTCCTTGTGATTGGTTGGTTCTGATAAAGAATATTGAAAATATGGATTTTTCTGTTAATTACCAAAGGCACAATGGTTCAGCTCTGAGATTTCCTGAGGTGTTTTAAGTCCATAGATCATAACCAGATTGTTCTGAGCAGCTCCACTGTCAACTACATTCTTTACAACTGCATGTAATAAACTTTAAACTACTAGGTGTGCAGATATAAGCTGATACACACAAACAGCACCTGCCATATTCCTTTTGATGGATACAATGCTGCAAATCTATTGACACAATGGAAAAGTTGCCCTTTTATAGATTAAACACACTAAAACAGGCTATTCCAGCAAAACCTGTAAACCTGATTTGAATTCAATATTGCTAAATTACATTAACTGAGCCCACGCTCAGCAAAACTGCAAAGAGGTGCTGGTCACACACCCTCTGTCAGCAATTCAACTCTAAAACGCATGAAACAAAACACACCAAATCTAGCATCACCTCACCTCACATTAAATAGTTTTTCTCGCTTCATTGATTCTGCAAAAACCTGTAATGTTTTTTTCAGTTCCACGGATATTTTTTTCCATATTTTTCTATATGTATTGTTTTCTTTGTAAGCACCGGTTTTTCATACAAGAGACGATGCCTGTCTCTGATGTGGCTAATTAATCTGTCAATCATGCCACAGAAATTTGAAGAAGGAACACGATGGGCAGATGGCCCACAAATGTTACATTTATTTACCAAACTGAAATATTCATGGACACAAAATGTTATGCAAACTTGATGCGACCCAGACTTTACGTCCTCCACAGATAAATGAAGCTGATACATGTAACAAAAGAGAACATTTGATGATCATTAGCTTTTAAAAGATGTTCAAGATCAGAAAATCACAACTTCTTGTTAGCTTAATGGCAGTTTTACAACAGTCATTTTTTTTTTAGCTGTAATAAACCCAAATAAGGTTTGTAAGCTCAGTGACGTTTGAGTGGAATAACAACTCCAGGTGATAGTGGCTCATGATTTTTTTTTTTTGAAAGTTTCCTAATACACTTGGACAGCTTTAATGGATAAAAAACTTTAAAAAAATAGCAGTGGGGACAGCTGTCTGTCACTGAAGACCCTTCCATCATACTAGCTTGTATAGGATAATTTGAAGCGAAGTATCCAATAGCATTAAGAGGGTATCACATGTGCACAGCATCCTGCTAACATAAACAGTAGTCCAGTATGGTCCCCATTAGCCAACGTTGTATATTTACAGTTACAAAATCAATTAGATCTACGTAAATCAAAGATGTAGTTAATTACAAAAAGACAAAAATCTATGGGGGCAATCTCTTTCCCTGCTGCTGTCCCAGGGCGTTAAATAAACCCCCAATGTAAAAATGCATGTAGAAGGTGAATCTTTCTTCCTCAAAAAACCACCTGCAAATGCTAAAAGATAACACCAAACATAGAAAGGAATCAAATCTTCTGTTCTACCAAAAAAAAAACACAACCTGCGGGATTACAAATGATATACAGTGGGTAGAACAGCTTTAATTTTTCAGGACATAGCGCGGTGGAATTACGCTGTGGATAATGTACTCTCTTACCACACTTGTGCTTCTTTCCTCCGGAACAACAGTGCTAGGTGGTTAAGCATCTGAATGTTGGCTTTATTTGGAGTGCTAATGTCCACTTAGCGTCCATGTAGGGGGGAGCCGCTTGAGCCGTTCCAGCTCATTGGCCTTAAAAAAATCGAGGTGGGGTAACGTTGCTTGAGAGTAACTACATTATGACAAGCCGCTCGCTTATCACAATCCTGCCGCTTAACTAACCACTCCGAGGTCATTTTAAAGGACAGCGGCGTTTCTTACATCAGCTAATGAACTGCACGAACGCCGAAGCCGAAAAAACGCCTCAGGGGGTCACAAATCCAACCTCCCCTCCACACAACACCTTGGACTTCAGATCTGTAATCCACAGAAGCCACAGGAGTCCTGCCATAAGAATAAGACAGGGAGCCCCCGCTTGGACTAGCTTCCAATGGAGATACAGGAAGAAGGAGACGAAATGGGAGGCCTTTTGTTTTGTTTTCGAGCATAAAAAAAACAGTGTTTGCATACGTTCCTCAGCGGATACGTGTGGACGAACTGTTTACACGAATCCAGAACTGATGCTGCACGTCGCAAACTGCCCCGGGAGAGATTTTTTAAGATATAAGGGTGAAGAATGCAGAGGAAGTCTTAAATTAAGTATGATGCTATTCTTAAAGCTCACACAATAGACATTCACCGAAACGTCACAGAAATCTACATAAGGCTTAAAGGTAGAGTAAGAGAAAGGGGTGAGAGGAGAGAAACCAATCCCACAGAGATGAACGGAGACGAGGAAGGATTTTGACGTGATATAAAGGCGAACTAATCTCAGACAGAATGCTTCTGGTCTAAGCCTAAAATTTTTCTCTTCTTTTGCAATGTTTTTTACTCGGATAGGTTTGTGGGCTGCCCCGTCATTTCTATGGTGAATGCCAAAGATGAGTAGCTATTTAATCAATATCAGACAAAATTCCAATCTTAAACATCTCAAAGTGTTCCAAGAGCTTAAATTATCCATATTTTGTACTTTCAGGACCTAAACTGCCAGAGGTATTTTTAAGTAGCCCGTCTGCAACCTTCACAAAAACATATCCGGTGCTATTGCTGGGTTTCACTTCGCGTTATTTGGGAACGCGCAAATTGAATTGGGAGGCAACGAGAGTGAATTCGTCTCCCATTCAAGCTAACACAGCAGCAAGTGAAGACAGAGAGTACTTATCAAAAGACTAAAAAAAGAGAGAACAGGTGACACACCGTTCGAGCGAAAGTATATCGAGAAAAATGAACTGTACAATATGAGTTTCTCTTTACAGGTTTAAAATATCAAACTTTTCAGTGAGAGAAATGGAGGAGAGCAACCTGCGGCGTGAGGACAGACGTACCTTCTATTACATTGGCCAAGAGTGAGAGAGCCTCAGAAAACTTGAAGCTTTACAATTTATTTTTTGGGTTGTTCTTTTTTTGGGTCAAACACTTGGGAGCGCGCGCGCGCGAAGAGAGCTCTATATGTAACTTGTTCATCTCGTTGTGTGCCGGGGTTGGAGTGATTAGCTTCTGTAATGAATCGCTAGATCAAAACAGGGGTTTAGCAACAACCGAGAGCGAGACTTTGCACAGGAATTTTGGATGTTGAAAGAGGTACAAAAAAATGCATAGACCCGTAAGAACATGAAAACAAACTGAGAGCCCGAAGTTTTAACGCACGCACACAAAAAACTTGGGTTACCACAATAAATGTGTACACATTTCGGAGATTAAATTACATGTTTGAAATAAAGTCAAAGGCTCTATAAAAAACTGTTAATTGCAACACTTAAACTTTGAAGCGTTACAAGATATAATTTGGATTAATGGAACATTGTTATAGAAAGTATATATAAAGGCCTTTTTTTGGTGTGTTTTTTTACATGCAAACATTTTTAGGACGCTTTGAACGAATATTGAGTCACATGCGTCAACGAGAATGAAAAAAGGATGAATACGTGCTATGACCTATCGTGTCGTTCTTGATACTTTCGTGCTTTTTGAGTTTTTGTATATACAAGTGTGGCCTACCCTTTTGTGATAAGATCACGACCGGTGACATATTCATTTTTGCTGTCCATTGGTAAGTGCTGTGGTGTGGTTCAGAGGTCGACTATCACAAGTAGAGAAGCACTTCACCATCCTTTGACCCCATTTCAGTTCAAGCTTGGAGGCCAACTTAAATTGAAGGTGGATCATAGATGCAAAATTTTCACAGACCAAATTTCAACATTGTGGTGCACAATTCGTCGCAATTTATTTCGTCTCATAAGATCTCGCACATGCGTTTGTTTTTTTTGTTTTTTTTGTTTTTTTCTTTTTTGTTTTTTTTGTTTGGTTTCTGAGGTTGGTTTTTTTGTGGTTGGATTTGTGTTTTTTTTTGTTTTTTTTTTTTTTTGGGTTTTTGTTTGTGGTTTATTTTGTTGTTCTGGGTTTTTTTGTTTGGGTGGTGTTTTTTGTTTTTGGTTTTGCTTTGGTGTGGTTTTCGAACGAGCCAATGTGTGTGCAATAACGTGTTTTGTGCGGCCGGAGGGCCAAGGAGTCTTACGTCTCATAGTGATTTTTTTTTAGGTATCTGATCGGGCTGTAGGTAGCTGATTTGTGGGGCTGTCAATCTTTGTTCCATCCTCTATTGAGCATACTTGATTCCAAAAAGACAGAAATTATGCGTTATGGTTGGCTTCTCTATCGAGCGTATTTGTGTGGGTCCTAAAAAGTAATTGCATAGAGGGTATTGAATAAAAAATAAAAAATCAATAGAAAGAGGTCGACAATCCAGTCATGGTCAAACACGTCACATTTTATAGTGATTGCTCTTTGATCGCGGGAGCTGTCCACAGCTAATTCTCGTGGTCATAAAACGGTGGTGTTTGGATGCCGGTAAGCCCAGACCTTTGCAGAACAGAAGATTAAATATGTTTTTCTGTGATGAAATGACCTAGATTTTAAGAGTCTAGTTCGGGTTTAAGTTCCACAAATTCATTACCAGCAATTTTTTAAGTTACGAGATTAGAGTCAATAAATGGTGACAAGTGTCTTTGATTGACTCAACCTTCTAAAGTTATCGTTATAGTATGCATGAGCTTCTGTTTAAGCCGTCACATTTTGAACGCTTATGTTTTA